>JAKTUW010000004.1:0-253961 GCA_030556915.1 Wickerhamiella qilinensis
TACTAGCGAGCATATTTCCCCGGATGGTCACGCGGCATTGGGCCGGGCCTAGACTAGCACTAGACTCCGCATTCGGCCGTCACTAAACTTGAAGCTCTGTGTTGCCGAAGAGAACTAGCTCGGCGGCTGCTCCAATTTCGGGCGCCCGCAGAGATCACTGCCTCGTTTTGTGTCTCCTTCTGTTTCTCGAGCGCAGGCTGCGGCATGGTACCGCCCAAAGTTGAGCAAATCGGGGCATACCAAACATGCCCAGCCTTTGGATACTTGACGAAGACTACCGTCATGGACCAAGACTTGCCGGCATGCTCTCCCTGCTAGTGCTGTGCAGTATGCCGCCGGTAATGCAAGCAACCTGCAACCCAGCTGGAGCCTAGGCTATTCCATCCTGACCTGATTAGCTATGAGTTACTAAAGGCTCAAAACAATGCTGCTGCAATAGTTTTTGCTCCCTATGGCAGTCACTGTGAGATCTGGCTTGCAGAGAAATGGACTGAACTTGGCGCAGCCTGCTAACCCCTGTTCCCGGATCTTTTTGCAACCATGTAGGGTGCGTTAGCGAAACGAGCGAGGCGTACCTGGCCTGAGAATATAGCTTCTCATTCCTCCCCACAATAATTCCTTTATTAATTCATCGCCTGTTTCTGTACATTTGTCTTGTTCTCGGCTGTCTATATTCTCAGCTAGCCCGCTGAAGTACGAGTAAGGGGCTTCATTCAGCTGTTGTGCGTGGTGTCTGGGCGACCATAGTGTACAGGGACGTTAGTCAACCCAGTATTGTATGCGAGCTTCCCAAGCATGCCAGAAACGTCTTGGGCGACATCGTTCAGTTTTTTGCTGCAATAATTATTGGTTCAATTGAACCGTAAGGGAAAGTTGAAATTTAGCGTCACCATATACGGGCCTATAATATATAGCTCTAAAATCTTGTATTCATCGAGCAGAGGTCGCATTCAGGCTCTACGGCTGCTACATGCGGCAGATGCAGCAAATCAGGCTGGGCCGTATGAAAGGCTAAAGTTAGCATATACCCCCAGTAGATGCGTTGCGTTTTGAGGCTCTTTACACTAGACGTATTGTCAACCGCGTTCTGGACTTCCTGTGGCACATAGTTATTATATTCTCTTCCTGGGTGCAGACGCTAATGCAATGCAAGACCTTCCATATGTATGTACTATGATCGCGTAATCAGACCGGGAAAAAATAGACAATAAAGAGAAAGGAACCAGTGTTTCCGGTACACTCAAAAGGACATCACGAAAAATAACAAAGGAAAATAAGCAAATTCTTTTCAAACGCAAGCCAAACATATGAAAACCGGTTTGTTCTCAAACGAACTTGTTTTGTTTTACGCCATGCAGACTGAAACTTGAAAGCCCTACGATCGCTGCCACGCAAGGGAGCGAAAAAATATTGTACATAATCATTCTATCTGTCCCCTCCAAACGCGCAACCCTTAGTGTGAGACACAGGTTATTTCATTTCAGTTTACCAGTCCCGGCCTAGTCAAAGCTGGTCGACAAGTTGATTCTACGCAAGTACTAGTAATTTTTACTTCGATCTGTATTAAGCTGATGTTTGCACGCCTTTAGAGCGTCATGATACATTGTAATCAGCAGGGCAGGAGTGCCGCTGCAGCTGATTTGGAGGTTTTGGAGCAACTTCCTTGCAGGAGGGGCCCATGAAAATCCTTTTCCCAGTTGAAAAGATTTTGTGGCTCCCACCAATAGCGAATCGTCGAGTCGTCTTGACTTGACTCTCTGCTTTCAAGTTCCTGAAATTGGGCTAGGGCTTTTGCAGGGACTGCAGGCTGAGTCTGCATACCAATCGATTTCTGTACGGACGAACTGGACACCACCGGTTTGAGCCTTTCTTGGCCTGAGATCAGACAAGCGATAATAGTGTTGCTCTGCTATGCGCCAGTCACAGGCTGTGACGCGCTGTGAGTGTCCTGACAATGACACGCTTAGGATATACGGCACTTCGGCATGGATCCTTGGCGCATGAGCAGGCTGATGCGCATGTGGTGGGTGGCCGCGAGGAAGTAGAACGTATCAAAGATTGGACGGTCACTGCTGGAGACTCTGTGAGAACCTCAGACTTGAGGCGCCTGAGCAAGCTGCCAACACCTGGAATTTTGATGTGGTTCGGCACGCGCAGGCCGGACCCGCCGCTGCAAGCATGCAGCTTCATGTGCAGAGCGGTTCCTCGGCGGCAGGAAGCTGCGGCCGGGCGCCCTTCCCAGCTGCGCGCGTCCTGTGCATCCTGCACGGCCTGGGCTTGGTCTGGGCGAGGTTGGCACTTGCGTAAGCGACTCTAGGCAGACGGTCCAAATCGGGCCGTGGACCTGGTAGTTGGCTGTTTGTTTCGGCCCTGCCAAACCCAGGAGCAGACTGAAACCGCCCTTCCTGGCGTTGCCCCAATTGAGACCCGGAAAACCCTTGACCCCAAGGAGAATTGGCCCGTTGAATCCACGTTTTAGGCTAGCCATACGTCTCTAATTCAAGGTGTCTCGAGGTTGGTGCTGGTGGCGGCGACCTCGACCCGCCGGCTTGCAGCACTGCGTGCACGCTATCTGAGACATACCCAAGCCATTGATCAGCGCACCTGCGTTAGCGAGGCACCAGGGCGCTCATCAAAAGTCACATGCGAAATCTCTGCTCAAAACGGCCCGAGTATGTCGCGCCACGCGGCCTAGTGCGGGTCCTCTTGACGCATTTCGGTCGTGGTGTGCTGAGCCGTGCCTCTGTCGCAGACGTGCAGATACTGCGATCGCCCAAGCTCGGATTAGGCCACCACGGCAGTGCCTGCTGGTGTGATGCTTCAGGCCATCCCGCCGATCAGGCTGAGTAGTCAGCGGCTAGCCCTCAGCCTAAAATGAGGCTCAGTCTGACGCGCGCTTGGTCCGCCAGTGCCCAGACCTTAGTTCAAAGCTCGGCTACACATACACACACACACACCTCTGGGCTGCCAGGCACAAATCGTGCAGCATGGCGTACCCAGAGCTGCAATTTAAAGACCTGGGCATGCATATAGGTGGGAGATGTATGAGTCCCACCAATTCAAGTCGCTCGAGCAAAGCCTGTTATGGTCTTTGTCTGCGGCAAAATACTTAATTGGCTAGCGACCTCCGTTGGAGGTCTTCTTCGAGCTCAAGCTGTGACTCTGAATGCGTTGAGTATGCGATGCGAATGGCCCCGAGCCATGTAGTTGATCGGCAGCACATGGAGCAAGGGCACGTTTGCAAAGATAGTGACCCCGAATTCGTGCTCTCGCAAAAGCCTTGTCATATTTATTTTGGTGCTCTTCTACGTGTATCTAGACCCCAGTAGAACCCATGTCCTGAGTCACCAACACCTAAATGGCGCCAATCTCCCTCGAGAAAGCCGGGTCGCTGGCACCTCGAGGCGCGCAGCCCTGAGACCCGCCCCTGGTTGGTCATGCGAGGGAAGCCCCCCTCGCACCCGAGCGCAAGCATGCTGCGAAGAAGGTAGGGCGCGCGTGACTAACAAACGACCGCAGGCTGAGGTCAAGTCATACGCCAGCAGCTGAGCATGGCGGATTATATCACGATGGCTGGCGGGTTGCCGCGGCGCTTGTACATTATTCGGTTTGAGATATGATATTCGGGCCAACTCAAAAATTTAGTAAGTCTGATAGATCCGAGAACGGCGAATCCGTGTGAGCGGCGCCGGTGCCCGACGGTACGTATGTAGCCGTTCTAGGTGGTTCGGGCCCTAACCCCCTCCGGCGAGTTAATAATGGCGGGCCTACCGCCCCGCCCCTGACTCTCTTCCCTCTCTCCACAACACTCTTGGTTGACTGCCGTCGGGACCATCGTTGAACAGCGCAGTTCTCTGGTGTTCTCTTAGCAAGCATATTTGAGCGTGACTGAGCTTAGTGCGTCAGAACTCCCCTTGTTTCGGCAGCGCTTGGTAATTATATATAGCATCCCGCGCCCTCTGCACAAGTCTTTCCTCACACATGGCTCTAAAGAGAATCAGAAAGGAGCTTAACGACCTGGGCATGGACCCGCCCTCGTCGTGCTCGGCGGGCCCCAATGGCGACGACCTGTTCCACTGGCAAGCGTCCATCATGGGCCCTGCGGACTCGCCGTACGCCAACGGCGTGTTTTTCCTGTCCATCAAGTTCCCGCCAAATTACCCGTTCAAGCCGCCCAAGGTGAACTTTGAGACGAAAATTTACCACCCGAACATCAACGCCAACGGCTCTATTTGCATAGACATCCTCAAGGAGAACTGGTCGCCAGCACTGACGGTGTCCAAGATCCTGCTGTCCATTTCGTCACTGCTTACGGACCCCAATCCCGACGACCCGCTGGTGCCGGAGATCGCCCAGCTGTATCTCGACAACCGGGAAAAGTTCGATGCCACCGCGCGCGAGTGGACTCGCAAGTATGCTGTCTAGCGCGCGCGGCGGGTAGTTAGTTCGTAGCATTGTGCGTCTGGTCCCTTCGTTTCCTGCGTATTTGCAGTGCGCGGGACCCGTCGCCAGTACTGTAACTTGGTAGAAAATGCCACTGGTTTCGGTAGCGATCCGGGAGCCCGGCGGGTTGGAAGCATCCTGATTCAAGGCTGTACTTGATCGTGGATTTGTACACTGTTGGCCGTTTGTGATCGTTAGTGGTTGTTAGTGGTCGCTGGTGGCCCGCTCTGGTGGGCCAGCCGGCACCACCACCGCACTGCGCCGCACCCTTCAGGAAGAACTGGAGGCTCTATGCCTGTATTGGTTGTTCTTTCAGTGGGAAGTATTAGACTCATATTGAATAGCTACATAGAATGCGAGCTCTTACATTCCAGCGCCAGTATTTGTTTTTGGCCACCTTCATCCCAGGCTGCGGCTCTTCCTTCCTCCTCGCCTGCACAGCACGGCAGCACAGCACCGCAGCCTCTGCCGGCGGCGCCCGGACTGGTCTTCCTTACCCTTACCAGAACCTGTGGGGCGCGCCCGCTGCTGGCCCTGCTTCGCTGTCGGCGCCAGCCCCGTCCCCTAGCCTCCCCCTAGCCTTTCGGGTTTGCTAAGCGTGGCTGCCTGCCTGCCGATACAACCTGCTCCCACCGCCAAGCCCAAGGTGTACCTCCTCCACAAAATGATGCCCTACGGCCAGTACTATGGCCAGCCGGGTGGCTACGGCAATGCGCTGCCTCCGCAGCAGCAACAGCAGCAGCCGCAGCAGACGGGCTACGGCCAGTCGGCGGGCTACGCGGGGACGCCCCAGGCGGACCAGAGCTACGGCCAACCTGCGGGCCAGTACGGCCAGATGTACTCGCAAGCGACCGGCGCAGCGCCCCAGCAATTTGGCCAGGTAACGGGCACCCAGCCGGCCGCTGTAGGCAGGGCTGCCCAGGCAGTGCCGACCAAGCGCCTGAGCTTCATCACCCCCGGCGACCAGCAGCAGTTTGGCGAGCTCTTTCTGGCCGCGCTGGGGCCCAACGAGCTGGCGCTCAGCGGCGAGGCCGCGCGGACGATCCTTATGCGCTCGAACCTGCCGACCTCCACCCTCGGCGATATCTGGCAGCTTAGCGACACTCAGCGGTCTGGGAAGCTCATGTTCCCCGAGTTCTGCCTGGCCATGTATTTGTGCTCCGCGGTGTTGCGGGGCGAGGGCCTTCCAAAGACCCTGCACCCTGGCTTGCTACAAGAGGTCAACGACATGGTCGATGAGATCAGCTTTGCCGTGCCGGACGCTGGCAACAGCGCCAACCAACAGTCGCTCAAGGGACCGTTCGGACAGCCGCAGCCGCAGCCACAGCAGCAGCCACAGCAACAGCCACAGCAAGCCCAGCAGACGGGCTTTGGCTACGGCCAGCAGGCTCAGTCGTATCAACCAATCCAACCTGTCCAGCAGCAGACCACAGGGTACCTTAAGGGCCAAACCACGGGCTACCAGTCTTTCCAACCCCAGCCGCTCCAGAGCCAGACCACAGGGGGATATCAGCCTCAGCTTCAGGGCCAAGCAACCGGTGGCTACCAAGCGCCTCTCCAGAGCCAGACCACTGGGGGCTACCAAGCTCCCCTCCAATCTCAGGCGACAGGCGGTTACCAGGGGTCTCTGCAGGGGCCCAGCGGCTACCAGCCATCACTACAGTCTCAGGCGACTGGTGGATACCAGCCGCCGATTCAGAGCCAGATGACTGGTAGCTATCAAGGCCCTCTGCAGGCCCAGGCAACTGGCGGTTATCAGGCACCGCTACACAGCCAGGCCACGGGCAGCTATCAGGCCCCACTCCAATCCCAGGCAACGGGAGGATACCAACCCTTGACAAGCCAGCCAACAGGTAAACCCGGACAATGGGGCTTCAGCAATGCGGCCACTCCGGGAATCGACCAGTTCGCCACGCATTTCATGCCCCAGCACGCCCAAGCTACTGGAAATGAACTTCGCGGCACTGCGCAAGTACAGAATGCCATCTCCAAGCAGGAAAAGACAACCTACGACAGTATTTTCTCAGAATGGGATCGGTCGCGGTCGGGCTACATCGACGGTGCTACTGCGATTGAGATCTTTGGTAAGAGCGGGCTTGACCGCAAGGATCTCGAGACTATTTGGAACCTGGCTGACCCCCGGAACCGTGGCAAGCTCGGTCGGGATGAATTTGCGGTGGCCATGCATCTTGTCTACCGCAAGCTTAATGGCTACGATATCCCTCTGCAGCTTCCGCCAGAGCTCGTACCACCGAGTGCCAAGAACCTTCAGGATTCGGTAGATCAAGTTAAAGAGTTCCTGCGAAAGCCATCCATCAAACCGTCTGTTACTGGGTCCCAGCCGTCTTATCTAAAGAAGTCTTCATTCAACGACGAATCACCAGCTTTCAAGCAGGATGCGACTGTTTTCAAGCATGATGACGATGAGCTCGGCAACTATCGCTCTGCATCTCGCCACAGTGTGCCGCCCAAACCACAAATCAGCAAGCCTAAAGCCACACCTAGTTCCAGCCGCGAAGATGATTCATTAGCTGGTCTTGCCAAAAGAGTACGCGAGAAAAAGACTATCCTTGACGCATTAGATGCCCAGGCCGAAGAAGACGACGCAGCGTTCTCGTCTATTGAAGCAGGTAATCAGCGGGCAATTGCCGAATTGCAGGACAAGATCCGCAAAATACAATCCCAGGTCGACGCGAAGACTCCTGCGGGCTCGAGTGGCCCAAGAGTCGATCGCCGCGAGCTTCTTCGAAGGCTGGAAATGCTAACAGATGCTCTGCCTCAGCTAACTACCAATATCCGCAAAGTCGAAGCCGACATTGCTCAGGCAAAGGTCGAGTTGACACGCAAGAAGTTCGAGAAAGAGCATCCCGATGTCGCCATCAACGGTACTGGGGAAGGAGGCGCCATTACCAGTGCTGACCGTGCTGCAGCTCGGCGCCGTGCCGATCTGCGCGCTCGGATGTCCGCGCTAACTGGTAAGCAAGTCGAGAATGCTACGTCTTTTGAAGAGTATGACCAACTACTTGCTAAGGCGACTCAATCTGCTGAGCAAGAACGGAACACAAATGAGCAGTCGCTTCGTGCCCTCGAGGAAAGCTCAAGGTCAACCAAGCGAGATTTGGAGAGGCAGCTCCGAGAGTCCGCTGAAGACATCAAGGGCGACAGAGATCGACGGCGCTGGGAAGAGGCCATCGGAGTGGAGCCGAATGTTAAAGACTTTATCCTCAGTCTCCGTAAAACTGACCAAAGTAAAGATGCAGGCGGAACATCCTCGGAAATTGCATCTACAAGGCCGGCGGCAGCGTCTGCTTCGTCACCCAGCTCGTCTGCTTCAGCTCCCGACACTACAACGGCCAATAAGACAGAAACACCAGCTGAACGTGTGGCCCGCATCCGGGCCGAGGCCGACCGGCGCACGCGAGAGCGGTTGGCGAAGGCAGGTATCCAGATTCGTAACAAGACTGGTGCCGGTTCATCTAAGCCTTCTTCCGAAGTGCCTTCCGCGCCTGTCTCGACTACCCACTCTCCTGAGCCCTCAACTCCAATTCCTCCACCTAAGCCAGAGCTACCTCGTGGGCCTACCAGTACTGCTCAGGCAGAGGCTGCACAGACGGAGCCCTCTGAGTCTGGTGTGAAGCACGAGGAGTCAGATAATGAGGAAGAGCAGCGGATTGCTAAAGAGCTTGAGGATAGGCGCAAAAAGCTCGAAGCAGCCGAGCTAGATCGCGCGAAGCGTAAGGAGGAGAAGGCTAGGCGTCTGGCCGCTCTCAAGGCTCAAGAGGACGAGCTGCGCCAACGAGAAGCATCTCTAGGAGCCGATTCCGATGAGGAGGATGACAGAATGCAGAACACTGAGAAAGCCAGGGCCCAGACCGCTTCAAGCCAAACTGGCGCAGCCCGCCCATATGTCCAATCCTCTGTGAAGACTGGTAGCGCGGGCACCACTAAAGTCTTTTCCTCTCCGTTCCAGAAGCGCGAAGAACCAAAACCAGAATCGGCTGGTCTCTCCAAGCCTGCTGAAAGTCGCGAGGCAAATTCAGCACTCGCGCAAACACAGGTTCCCCAGGTTTCCTCCGTGGCTGCGACAAAGAAGCCAGCTGAACCGGTGGCCAACTCAAATCCATTTTTTCGAGATAATGGTCCAGGTGGGGCTAGCGCGGCTACAGCCAACTCCGCTCCATCTCAGCGTGCACCACCTGCTCCCGCGCCAGCAGATGACGGCTGGGGAAGTAGCGATGAAGCGAGCGAAGACGAAGGGCCTGGTGCAGGTACAGCAGCTAAGTTGGCCTCACTTCTATTCGGCACCATGGGCCCTCCGCCACCTAACCGCAGTGCCTCAAGTACTCCGGCACCAGCGGCGCATTCTACGGCGCACTCAGCTCCTCCAGCTGGTTCGGTCCCTTCAGTTGCACCCTCTTCACAGCATGTAGAGAAAGATACCGTACCGGGTCATGAGCAGCCTCACTCTCATGCGCCGTACCCGCCGTCGTCAGCACCGCCGCAACCCCCCGTGCCCGCCGATGCTCACTCGAGCCATGCCTCGATCCCATCAGCATCGGCATCCGAGATCCCCTCGGTTCCATTAGAGCGAAGCGTCTTGAGCACCCCAACAAATCAGGCCTTTCTGCCCGAATCCGCCAGTTGGGACGAGTCAGAATTCCACGACGCCCGGGATGAGCAATCGGGGTATTTTGGTAGCAATGAAAACCCATCAAGAGTACCACCGCCACCACCACCGCCACCGGCTCCACCCTCAGGGGCCGCACCTGGTATTCCTTCTGGAGAGGCGCCGCCAGTGCCTGGCGCATATGGCGGGGGGTCCGTGCGCTCTTCACAGGACGGGGCGGCCCCGCCCTCTTCAATTGCACCTCCGCCTCCGCCGCCACCTTCGTTTGGCGCTCCGCCCCCGCCCCCGGGCGGCTCGTCAGGCGCCTTTGGCGGGTCGCAAGCCCCTATATTTGGGGGCCCCCCTCCGCCCCCGCCCCCACCCCCTAGTGGAGGCGCTCCACCCCCGCCCTCTGCTGCTCCATCGTCAAGTGCAGCAGTAACGCCAGCTCCTCCGCCGCCTACTATAGGGGGCATGCCGGGGCTGGCCAACCTGCTTGGCGACATCACCGCAGGTGCTCGCCTCAAAAAGGTTGACCCGTCGCAACAAAAGATCTCGCAAACAGAGCTGGGTAGGGTTGTGTGAATAGGTAGCGTACCAGTAAATACATTGATACTACTAGGATAGTTATGAACTGTATGCAAATTTAGAGAGATCGATTCTGGGCCTAGGCGGGCTTGCGCTTACTGAAGCTTCGTCTGGTTCGTCCTCGAAATCAATGTGAAGTTCCATATCGCTCTCGAGCTCGGCGTTGAGCTTTGTCCAGCTGCCGGCCGATACTGAAGGAGTTGGCAGCGCTGCAGATACCGCTTTCATCGGGGGCATCATTAATGGCGTGGTTTGCACATCAAATAAAAGCGAAGACGGATACGGATCATTAATTGTCTTGTCCACCTTGGCCCGCTTTGGAGGCAAGTTCTCTTTGTCCTCATCTGACATGGCCAATATAGGTCGTCCAACCGAGCCCGGGGATACAGGCAGCTGCTGGGATTTTCTATTAGATATGAGCAGGGTCCCCTGCTTGTTCAACGGCGTGAATGGAGCTCGCGTAGGTGTACCTTGCGCGCCAGGGGAGGGAGCAACTGCTGCCGTATGCGAGGTGCTCGGGGTCGCCAATGGGACAGAACGGGCAAAAAAAGGCGACTTTGCCGCTGGTGAGCCCATCGACGCCGTAGACTTGGCACAGTCAAATCCAAGCACTCTGGCAGCCCGCCTGTCGGCACTGGCCGAGGTAGCGACTGTGGCTGCGCGTGCCGCCGGCATCGGCCGCGACAGCCTGGCCACGCGCTGAGTGTAAAATGTGATGTGCGGTGGCACTATAAGGCGCGCACCGGTGCTGGGACAGCGCTGGGCCCGTGCACGCTGTGTCGCTATGTCCTTCTGCACCTGCGGGCCGATGATTTCATCGAGGTCAGGGAGCTCCAGGATGGCTCCACGCATATCTGTGCGAAGCGTGGTCATTGCTCCTGAACGCGGGTCGTAGACGCGCTGGTAGCGGAAGGCAATATCAGCCTTGTAGCAGTTCTTTGCGAACTCGGGCCCGGCCCGTGCAACGCCGGCGTCCACGGATTTCAAAGCCCGCTCGAGCGAGCGGTAGCGGGCAACCATCTGCACGGCCTTGACGAGCCCAACGCCAGGCAGGCCAGGCGAGTAGTCGCAACCGCTCAGCAGAGCCACGGCACGCAGAAGTCGTGTGAGTGCGTCATCCTCCTGGGTAGACTCCGCGTCGTCGCCGCTGTCCTGCAGGTGCCTGAGCAGAGAGCGAAGTGGGGCAAATACAGGGGCACGCGGCACGGCCTCGGCCTCAACCAGGCAACAGCGCCCGTCGCTCTCCAGCTTTGTGAGCAGTCTTCGCGCGCCGAACACGAGCATGTCGCTGTCCTCGGACAAAATGGCGTCCACCACCCCCTCCTGCTCCAGGTACACGAGCTGCGCATCGGCCTCGTAGGGCGCCACGACAAAAGGAATGCCCCGCGCAGCAAAGTAAGCGGCGGCGCCGGCAGCAATCTGCGGCGAGATGTCCAGCGCGCGCCCCGCGAGCTCGGCGGCACGGCCCGGGTTGCGCGCGAGCTCGGCGCGCGCGGCGGCGCGCAGCGCCGCGCGCTCGGTATTTACGCGCTCCTTCATGGGCAGCGGCGCGCCGTCAAACACGACGTACAGGCGAACGCCAAAGTGCGCAAACATGGCCACGCGCTTGTCGAGGTACTCGAGGTGCCGCGTCGTTTCTTTGCCAGCCACGAGCTCGCGCGCGCACGCCGCGGCCGCGCGGTGCAGCCAGCCGTATCCGTCGACGCCTAGCGTCCATCCGCGCAGATCTGCCGCGTCGACAGTACGCGAGACCGGTTTGAGCGCCTTGAGCAGCCCGGTGACGCCCATGAAGAGCCAGCTGTTTACGATCGCAGGCTCGCTTAGGCACCGGCTGGGAGACGCGTGCTGACGCGCGCCGCGACTGCAGGCGCGTGGTCCGTTCAGAGCGCGGCCGGTGCTACTGGGGAGGTGCTGTTGGATATGACTGACGCAACCCTGGTGGATGGCCCTGGGCAATCCTGGGCCGCCGAAGTCCTTGGGCGACTGAGCAATTCAGTCGCCATGGAGCAGCCTGGGATTGAGCGGTACTGGGTAGAACAATTCCAATTGCAGAGACGAAAGTCGGGTGACCTTGGTTCTCTGGACTTTTATAGGGTAGGGGTATACAGGGGAAATCCATCCTCGAACTAGGTCACTGTGTTGCGTGGGTAGGGTAGCTCCCGCTGCTGCTAGAGTGAAAACTGTATACAACTGACGTACAAAGTACCAGCCAAGTTGACATCTTCCAATAGCCGAGGGGCTCTCGCCCATGTTCAGTTTGGTGTCCGCTACCCTCCCGGAAACGCGCACCCAGCGCTTCCTAGCTTCGCATGCGCTCACTCCTGCAGGATCAGTGGTCCTACTCCCGGCCCTTACCCATAGGCGAGCCGGGCTGGCCATGCGAGCTGAGTCGCGGACCAGGCACGACGCACGGGCTGGGCTTGGGGGCTGGGCGTGCACGGGTTGGGAGTTTGGCCACCACCATGGGCGGGCCTGCTGTCCTTCTCCTTCCTCACGGCTGGAGGAATTGCACTTGGCCGCTCTGGGCATTCCGACCTTGCAATGCCTCGACCGCAGCGGGTTTTCCACAACTTCGAGTCTGCCGCGCCCCAGCCGCAACCCGGCGCGGCCCCAGGCGACGGCAGCGAGGTGCTCGACGAGTATCCCAACCCGGAATTCTACCCCATGCGTGTTGTCGACACCATGCCAGCGCTCCGGCAGCACATGAAGGACCACAACCTCACTCAGCGCGACATTGAGGACCGCTATGCCGACCGCCGTGCCAAGGACGCCGTCTACAAGCCGGAAAGCCCGAACCCACTCCTCAGCACGGCGGCACTGGAGGCAGCCGGCGTCCCGGGCCTCGCCGGCCACCCCAGCTCGAACGGTCACTCACGATCCGGCGGCACCGGTGCAGTCGGTGGCGCGGGTCCAGGCGCGGTAAGGTCTCCTCATGCTGGCGGTGTTCCCTCGTATGGCGGTGTTCCGCACACGGGCGGCCCATCTGTGCTCGAGATGAGCTCGCATGCCAACGAGCCGATTCCGCTGATCCCCGAAGAGCGCCTTGCCGCCCAGCTTGGCATTGATGGCGAGTTCCGCACGTTCGAGGACGCAAAGCCTCCGTCCTCTGACGCCCAGTACAACATCGTCGACCAGGGCATCGCGGGGCCAGATCACCTGCGGCTGTCCATGTACAACGTTCCGTCCACGGCAAAGCTGCGCGAGAAAACTCAGCTGCCCCTTGCCATGCTCGTTCGGCCGTTTGCCGAGCCTGACGTGCCCACGGCAATTCTGACCGAGCCGGGCATGAACCCTCCTCGCTGCGCCCGCTGCCACTCTTACGTCAACCCGGGCACCAAATTCACACACGGGGGTTCGCGGTTCGTTGGTGTGTGTGGGTTTTCCAATGAGACCCCCGAATGGTACTTCCGGCCGACCGGCGTTGATGGCCGTCGCATCGACTGGAAAGAGCGGCCAGAACTCTTTGCCGGAACCTACGAATTCCTTCTTCAAAAGCCTGAGGAAACTAGTGTAACCACTCCCGGTACTCAAAGCACTACACTGGATGCGAATTCCCGTCACTTTGGAGGGTCGGGCCGCCCACTCCGGCACGTGTTTCTCATTGACGTGACCCGCGAGTCACTTCATAAGGGCATGCCTAGTCAGGCCGCCGCCGCCATCCGCCACGCTCTATACGGTGTCGACAACAAACCTGGAGGTGGTTCGCTGCCAGATGGCACGGAAATCGCGATATTTACCTTTGCCCGGGCAGTCCATATGTACCGCTTTGGCGGCCGCACCGTAGACATGCTCGTGCAATATGATCTAGACAACCTGGTGGTACCGCCGGACGTATTCGTTGACCCAGCGAAGCACTTTGACAATTTCTCTTCCTTCCTGGATAACCTCATCGACTATTTTGTTGAGAAGTGGGAAGCAAAATCGTCCTTTGGCTCAGCTATTGAAGCCGCTCTGCTGGCTCTCGAGCCATGTGGGGGGCGTGTATCGGTAGCTATGGCCGCGCTGCCGTCTGAGGGCCCTGGTCAGCTCACTCGCAGAGATAACCAGGTTTACGGTGTGAACGTTGGACTCGGCAGCGCGTCTTCCGATCCATCGAAAGAACTCTTCATGCCCACAAGCAAGTTTTATGTTGACCTTGGGAAAAAGTTCCTAGCTCAAGGTGTGGCGCTGGATCTTTTTGCGTTTTCTACGGGCTACGTTGACTTGACGAATGTGGGTCACATTGCAGAAGTCACAGGCGGGGCCCATCATGTCTATCCTCGCTATGTTGAATCGCGCGACGCTAGGGCATTCATTGCGGATATGCTTCGTGTGGTTGGCCAGCCAGCCGTAGCTACGGAATGCATGCTTAAGGTTCGGACGTCATTGGGCTTGCAAGTAGACCAGTATTGGGGCCTATCGAATACTGGGCAAGAAGACCCACATGTGGCTTTGATGGACACCTCCACTTCATTTGCTGTGACCTTCAAGTATGATGGTAATCTCGACGCCGAAAAAGATATCCACTTCCAGTCGGCACTGCTGTACACGGACCGTACCGGAGCACGCAGAGTGCGTGTGTCCAATATTCCGGCAGGAGTAACTACTCAATACAAAAACATTCTCCGATTTGTTGACACGGATACGGTAATGGCTGTTTTGGTTAGGCAGTCACTGGCCCAAATGTCCAACGTAGATCTTGCGAATGTGCGTGCTGCAGTGGCCCAAAAGTGTTACGATATTTTTGGCAGCGCAAGGGCCTATGCTGGATCTGGCCTACCTTCTGCCCAATTGCTCATGCCCAAATCGCTGCGTCAGTTGCTACCCCTTGCCAACGCGTTTGCCAAGTCGGTTGCAATTGGGCCCCGTGTATATACCTCGGATAGTCGAAGCACTGCCATTCGGTGCATGCTGCGGATGTCCGCCAATGAATTGGCCCTATACTTGTATCCAAGAATCTATGTTTTGGACGAAGAATTCGCCAACGGATCCGCAGGTGACAGAAAAGTGGAAACCAAAGCAAGCACCAATGGTGAGGACTCAAACGGGGCCGAACAAGATTCCGGTTTCTTGTTTACACCGACTGTCAGAGCCCGAAGACTTGATACCGCCAATGGAGCCTACTTGTTCTTCAACGGGCAGTCGCTTTGGCTATATTTGACAACTCCTGCGGCCCCGCAGCTCTTGCAGGACCTATTTGGTGTGGACAGGATAGAAGATGTCCCTCCCTACAGCGACGAGCTGCCCGTCCTGGATACCAGGCTGTCAAGGCGGGCCCGGGCCCTATGCACGCATTTAGCTCATCGCGTTGGCCGATCTTGGGTTCCGTTGCAAATAGCGCGTAAGGAGCACGACGGCGCTGAGTACTCTGTTATTAGCATGCTTGTGGAAGACTCGCTGGAAGCCTCGACATACGTCGATTTTATTAGTACTGTGCATCAGCGAGCAAGGCGATACGTTGATGATGGTGGTCACAAATGGTACTAGCCTATGATTTTACGAAATAAAATATTTTAACGATGATATGGAAGTTTATCTTCCTGGTTTTCTGCGTCCCGGCACGCGAAAATGCTTCTTACGCGAAAACACGCCTAGCATCGCGGGCTGACGCGAAGTCATGCAGAGCCGCCACATCACACATGCAGGCATACGTCTAAGGAACCGCTGTTTCATCCAGTGGAGAGTACAACAAAGGACCCAAAGAAACATAGCTGGTGCCACGTAGGCTGCATGTGCACTAATCCGACCAATATAGGTTAAATGCTCTTGAAAATAATTTTATCAGTTGCGTAGATCTATTGAAATTTTCTTTTCGTACCAACGTGCTGAACATCTCTCCGCACCTCAATAGCGGTGTCGCGCGAAAAGGTCTGCAGGCATTGTTTATACAGCTCTTTCCGTGCCCTCGACCCAGGAGCTGGTGCCGTCAGTGTACACTTCCTTTTTCCAGATCTCGGCTGTCCGTTTGAGCTCCTCCAGTACCCACTCCGCTGCTTCCCAGCCCTCGCGTCGGTGCGCGGCAGCTACTACTATGATAACACTCTCTTCCGAAAGCGGCACAATACCGATGCGATGCAGCAGAGCCACATTAATAACGCCTTGACGCGCAGCTGAAGCTTGGGCTATTGTTGCTAGTGTTCGCTCGGCCCGCGGGACGAATGCATCATAGCTTAACGATTGAACTGACCGGCCATCAAAAGTGTCTCTGGTGATGCCAGAAAAAGAAATCACTGCGCCCGCGCGAGGGTCTTTGGCCCAATCTATTAGCGGCTGCGCTTTTAGGGCCTCCATCTGTATGCCCACCTTGACCGGCATGCCCTTTGACCTCTAAGTCTCACGGTTTACGTGGACCAACGCAGGGAGGTGACAATCTGCACCTGCCGCTGTTCGAGCCCGAGCCCTTTAAAATCAATGCACTGCAGAGCTAGAATGCTGTAGAAAAGCTACCAGCTATCTAGCCTTATCAAGTACAGCGCGTGCAGTACTCCGGCGTGAGGAGCAGGATAGGAGGCCCCAGGCGGAAGTGAGTGACCCAGCTCCTTGTTTCTTTCGTCGGGAACAGCAAGCTTGTGCGTTGCAGGTGGGTGCAGCCTTTTGCAGGTAGTGCAGGCTCTGCCAGGATTGAACACGCGGGGAGTTACGGATTACGTCGATTTGAAATTAGGCGATTAGATTCATCCGACGGTTAATAAGCGCGTATCGCTTAGTCACGAAAAGCCGTTAGGCCGTCCAACGGCCCGAACCGCAGCCTCAAATTCAAGGTGGGCTGTCTGCGATTTTGCTTGGCATGCACAATGGGTCGCGTCGTCCGAAAGCTAGCCCGGCTGATCGGACCAATCACAAGGGGTAAGTGGTCCATCGACCGGATGTTACCCCAGTGGTACAATTATCGAGGGACGCAGCATACTGGTGTGAGAGGCAGTGAGATAACTACCAGTAATATAGAATAGGGGTGAGAGAAATTGCTTGGCTGCACTAAAGCTCTTGGCCCTCAGAGCTAGGGTTGTAAGGGCAAGGGCGGCCGGATCGGGGCAAACATACAACTTGGAATAGGTAGACTGCCTAGGATTCTCCGGGCTACCGAAAATAACAGTAGCAGAGGGGGGACCCTCGCTGTCTGTAGCGATACCCCAAAGAATCTGGGCCCCATCGGGTAGCTCTGTTAGTCGGAGGACCTAGAATTCGGCACAATGTGACGTGGGACAAAGTCTCACCCAAGTCAGACGGCGCTATCAGTGGGATTTACGGGTGCCAACCAGGTCTTTAAGGCTTGACCCTTCGGCAAATGCTGGCTGGTCTCACAGGTCGTGCATGAGCTGGCACGAAAACAACCTGGCGCGCGCAGCCGGGACGCAGTCCAGAGCGCAGGATGCAAGGTGGGGTTGCCCCCCGGGGCCTACGCGGCACGCGTCCTAACCCTCGAAGTCTCGCAGGGCAGCAGGCATGCTGCTCCCGCACGTTATCGTCCGCAGCCGCCGTTAGAAAAAGGCAGAAGCAGCGGGGAAAAGGTTTGCATTTTCGTAACCCAGGACTTGCATTGAGCTTTGATCGTAACATTGGTTAAGAGACTCGGCCACTATCGAATCTGTTTAGTCGCAGACTGCGAACTCCAAATAAAAAAAAAAAACAAAAAAAAAAAGGCCAGAACGCATTGCTAAAACGCCGCTGCGAAAAAGCCAGTGAGAGCCAACTTGTCAGGCTCTCCACTCACCAACCATCGCCCACATCCTCCACGTAGCATTGACGCTGAACTTTGCTGAAACAGACTGGCATCATTTCTTTCTTGCACATTCAGCATGGAAAAGGACGATCAGCAGGACAAGCGGGTGTTTGTCGGCAACCTCGCCTACGACATTAGATGGCAGCAGCTCAAAGACTTCATGCGGCAGGCAGGCACTGTCGTTCATGCTCATGTGCTCACACAGCCTAATGGTGAATCGCGGGGCTGCGGCATAGTGGAGTACGCCTCCGTAGCCGAGGCTCGGGTCGCTGTAGCCGAGCTGGATCATCAGACCTTGTACGGGCGCCAAGTGCATATCCGCGAGGACCGCGAGCCTATTGGCAGTACGCCGCACGCACTGGCCCAAGGCGGAATTCCTAACGCTGTTTTTGTTAGCAATTTGCCATTCTCAACATCCTGGCAAGACTTGAAGGACCTGTTTCGTCAGGCTGGCAGTGTCGTCAGGGCCGATGTCCACATCAATGCTCAGGGCCGGTCCCGCGGTCGGGGAACTGTCGTCTTCAAGACGGAAGACGCTGTCCAGAAAGCAGTGGTAGATTTTAACGGGTATCGCCTTGACGGTCGGGCTCTCGAAGTGCGAAAAGATCTACCACTTGCCGAGCGCCCGCCAGCGGCCAGGCCGACCGCCCAGCCGGTCGCTTCTATGGGCTCCGTTGACAGCTCGATCCTAAGTCGCATGGCTTCTGCTTCTGGCAATGGCCCGCCCGGTAATACTATCCATCTCTCCAACCTGCCATGGGACACCACGGATGCCGAACTGCTAGCTCTCGGTCAGTCCGTTGCGCCCGTGGTGGGTGCCCTTATCCAACGCTTATCCGATGGTCGCTCTGCGGGTACTGGCGCCGTCCAGTATTATACATCCGAGACTGCAAGGGAGGCGCTGGTTGGGCTCAATGGTCGATTAGTGGGTGCACAGACTATTGTTGCCACTTTTGCGCGCTTTCCGCCTGGCTACGAGGATCAGTAACGAACCCTGGTGGTTGTTTATTTTTGCATACACATCCTGGCATTAATTTTTCCATGCTCCTTTCGGCTCATAGACCCTGATATGTACTTTATGAATTTGTCTCCTGGCTCCTCCGAACACCCCGCTGTTTCCCTGGAGCTATATAGTTGCCGGTCGCCTGGATAAGCTGCCTCAGCGTGCTCGAGCAGCACCTGGGAAGGCTCCCTTTCGGGACCCCAACCTCGCTTCTGCAAGGTACTAACCCAGTTGCATATGCACCCCAGTGTACTGCAGATCACGCGGTAAACACAATAAGTTGGCGGCGCAAAAGTTAGTCCACCCACGACCGCAATGGGTCTCCGGAAGCGATTGTGGGGTTATCCCGAATCTCAACGTCGTGCCTGTTCTCCAGCTAGTGAAAATGTCTCTACAGCTTTGGTTAACGCTGGAGCAGAGCCTGCGACGATGGGCGGGACTCAAGAAACGCTACACAATGACAGAGCGCAGGCATCCACAGAGCGTGCAACAGTCCGCTCATTTTATTCATACTTTGGTCGCAGATCTCGTCTCTCACGAGCTCAAATTGACCAAAGATCGTGTGACCCAATGGTGCCCACGCTGCGCCAACAAGCGCTAGCTGAGGCCACAAGTCCTGTATCCGCAGACACAGTTGGCAACCATATCAGCAATCTTGAACACGGACCAGAACCATATACAGCACTTCTTCGAGGTGCTTTGGTGCCCGGACCGCGACCTAGCTCCTGGCGTGTAGATGTAGCCCGCTTCTGTGAAGAGAGACGGATTGAGCGTAAACTTACAAGGTGGATTCCACCTGTGGACCAAGACCATGAAGCGGAAGATGATCTTGAAGTGAATTCGCAGACTAACTGTGCTCCTCATGTCATTCGTCCACGCTCTCCTACCAAAACAGTGAGATTTTCGAAGTTTAACCAACTTTTCGAAGTCAACCGAGTATCATGGGCGTCAGGTACCGCATCCAGCACAAGCGAAAGCGAAAGGCTAACAAGTACCACGCGTTCATCACAAGTTGAAAGCAATTTCTTGGACAGGCTGACCTACCAGTATTCACGAAACCCCCTAGAATTAGCTCAACAAGAGTTCGCACCATCGCCTACGTCAAAGTTGATCAACGAGTCGCTACCTCAAGGAAAATCACTGAACCGGATATCTGAAAGTGTGGTAACTTCTTTGGAAAGCCGTCAGCTATTTGCTCCGTCAGCTGTGTTCGCGCATGACAGTTCTTCGCCCGTGGAAGTTCAGAATGTTCATCAAATCAGTCATGAAGACCTGTTTAAGCACGTAGACAAGATTGGCGAGTCTCAGTTCCTGCCTCTTAATGCTGTGGACGAGTCAGCGTACTATGCCGACGCCGAAATGGGAACGGCTGAGCTTGAACAGCAAGAAGATGGAGACATGGAACTTTCACTGAGCCTGGGCCAGGCGGCGTCTGATATTGAAGACAGCTCTTGCTCGTCAGAAGTGTCAGATTATCGCACTCCTCCGCTCGCTCCACCTCGACCGCTATTAATCACGGAGGGAGATAGTGTGATCGAGCCGCACCAGCAGTGCGAGGCGCTTACAACTCAGACAATTGGTATTGTGTCTGAATCAGCCTATGATGACTCCGATAGTGATGCAACGTTGTCGGAATCTGTGGCCGAAGAAAGTAATTCATCTGGTGGACGACTCGCCAAATCGCTTGACATCTCACTCCACGAATCCCCACGGGGTTGCAGGGTAGCATTGCCAGCTGCAGCGGCTCAAAGATGGCAGGCATTCGAATTGGCTGAGTAGCGTTGCACCAATCTCGAGCACCATGTCCGTAAACTAAATTAGTATATTATAGGTAAACTTATCAGAGTCTATAGTGGCCTCAAAACCAGGTGTCGGTCGACTTCTGTTTCCTTACGACCATCTTCCTCGCCGTAAAAGATGAGCTTGCACTTCGTTGCTTTTGTTGACACCACCTCAGCCCGGTAGAAAGTTGTCGTTTCGGGATACAGAGCGATGACCGATGTCCCCGGAGGATAGACCGTATTAGTTGGACCCGGAGGCGGGATAGCAATAATGTCCCGAACGTTTGCGCGGAAGAGCTGCCCCGGCTTGTTATTTTCGTCAGGTTCGGGGTCCTGCACCTCGTAGGTTACACCCTCCTGAATGACCTTAACAATGTCGCACAAGATCCACTCGTCATCTGGCGGCTTTCGGTTCGTAATGCGATATGCAACTGATGATCCCACAGAAAACTCCGAGTTAGGAGCGTTGCGGCGGCGTTTTTTAGTCTCTGGTTCCATCTTGAGCGACGAGGTCAGCAGCGAAGCGTCCAGCGCGCCCTGCAAGTGTTTGGAATAAGTCTCCCAACTCTTTAAAGCAGCAATACTCTCTGTGCGGCTCTTTTCGAGAGATTCTGCTAGGTTTTGTACCTCCTCATCTGTCAGATCTTGGATATTTGCTGGGACATTGGGCGCTGTCGGCTGAGCCAGGTCTTTGTACACTTTTTGAGCATCCGTGAGTTCCTGAACCGTAGTTGCCAGCGCCTCACTTATTGGCTCAGCAAGTGTAGGCGTTTGTGTCCGACGTCTCCTCATCTATGCTGAATTTTCAGAGATTGTGCACAAGGGAGCAGCTCGCTCAAAATGTCGAGAAAATAGTACGTACTGCAAACAAATCCTGCGCGCCAATCTAGGGGCCAATTAAGTGGCCTATTCACGATTGAATGGCAACTAAAGGACGAAGAACAGATGCAAAGATGGAGTCTTCCACTTGTCCGAGAGGGATATTCCCTGACCACCGTCTGAATCTGTGGGGGTGCGGAGTGTATCACAGCTTGTCACCCAGCCAGCTGACAAACAAGCGCTCGGTGAGTGTAGGGCGAGGGTAGTCACGTGCCACGACCTCCCGAGTGTGGTTGCGGAGGTTAGCTAGCTCGGCGCCTAGCCGCGCCTTTAAATCAGGGTTCTCGCTCACGACGACTGCGCCTGCTTCTAAATCGTGCGTGTACGCCCGTCTCGTGAAGTTTGAGGATCCAATAACAGTCAGAAACGGATTGGGATCGTCAGTCTTCTGCAACCATAGCCCTTTGGCATGGTAAGACCACCCGCCGGGCTGGTTAACGATCCCGCGCTGCCACTCGAGCATTTTGAGCGATACCTGCTGCTTTTCTGCTCGCAGCAGAAATTTGCGAGCAAGGTACGAGTAGAGCCCAGGCACATGCTTGGAGATGCCTTTAGATTCAAAAAAGCCATTGGCCTTTTCGCTAGCGGTAATGACGGACGCACAGGGTGCCTTTGATTTGAATAGTAGCTCTTGAAGTGCACGGCTCACATTGAAGTAGCCAGCAGTCAATGTCCAATCATATCTTCCAGATGCCAAGGAATTGGCAAGCGTCGTCATAACTGGCAGCTCCGTAGAGTATTTTTTCCCGAGCAACTGGGAAAACTGACAGACGGGGTAGACTAACGCGGAGTCTTTGTCGAGGATGACGTCGTCTCCTGGCACAACGGTTGGGCGTGTCCGGTTGCGCTCCTTCGCCGGCGCGAGTTGGTCAATTGGAGGGTTCACAGGCTTGAGTAGCGGCTCCAGTAGGTGCTTTGCCGCCACAAAGTAGCCTGTCAGGTTGTCACGCGGGTTGGGCATCTCCGACTTCCACACCAAATCAAATCCCTGCTCGTTCTGGGCAGCTTCGAGCTGATAACTCAGTTGCGTGACAGCTTGAAAAATGCTGAAAAAGTAATCTGTAGTACTTTTATCCGCAATGCTCATGTACCGATCTTGGCGGTTGGTGAAGTAGTCTGTAGACAAGTTGGCACCAGATAAAGTAATTTCGTCATCAACACCGTATAGCTTCATATGCTGTAGACCCCATCCTTCGTTAATACGCTTGGGCAGTAGTTTGCGAGTAAAGCCGCCCAAGTTTGGCGTTTTATACAGGGAAATGTGCACGCGTTTGGGATATTTGGCAACCAGTGGGGCAAGCAGCGATGCTGTACAGGGTTCTGGGGCTTCGCGCGTACCTCGCAAGCCGTCTGTAAGAATATGAACGTCCAGATCATTGTTTTTGCGCAGGCTCCTTTCAAGAACTTCCACCAGCTCGTCTTGAGACGTACCTATATAGAGCGTCGCAAGAAAGATACGCTTCTTTGCATTCAAAAGTCGGTCTTTGAGCTGCGTATAGAAATCATCTGGGGTCGTGAGCAGTTGCACAGCCTTTGCTGGCACTTTGAAACGTGGAGCCAGCTGGTCCAGTTGCGCCAACCTGAGCGCCATGTGAAACCTGTTGAGCTTACGCACCTGGGAACTCCCTCCGCCCGAGATTCATATGCCTCATCACCTGGGGAGTTCGAAGGGAGCACACAAAATCAGTCCGGCATAACCTGTTGGTGTGGGGGAAATATCACTGCCTTATAAGGGGTTCAAATGGTTCGACAAGTAGCTGGCAGGCCTTTTCACTTCACAGCCGAGCATTCATAAGATGAGAGTTGATACCGCTATATATATGTACATGCACTAAGCCCCTAGTCGCCTCTCAGACCCGCCGTCTTTTGCGCGAGCGGTCGCCACCAAATTTAATTCTAGTGCCATCTGTCAACCGCCGGATCAAGCGCCGCACTTTGGTGCCTTCCCGGCCCATCAACACGTTGAAAAAGGCCTGGCGATTTTCACCGAAATTCCGCGTTATTAGCTCAATATTATTATCAACCAAGCCCTTGTCTTCCATAAGTTGGAACATCCGGGTGCAGGTCTGAAAAGCAGCGTCGTACGTGCTCTTTTTGGTGCCGCGGAATCCCAGCTGTCCAGACGTTACCGTGAGCAGCGCTTCTTGCCGCGGGTGGACTTGGTCGATCAGATATTCTTGGTCCAAAACACCAGGCTCAGGAGCCGACAGGTCTCTATAAACCCTTCGGGAAAGCGTCAAAATTGTGTTGTTGTTCGTGAACTGGCAGTGCAGCACGTAAGGGGGATTGATCTCGCGTTGGGGTCGCCTATAGGCCGGGCTCCAAGCATATGATCGTGATAGACTCGGTACTGATCTCTGTCCTGACGAGAGAACAACAGCAGGGCTTTTTGCCGGCACTAGACCCGCAAATCTCCTGAACATAACAGGTTCGTAGAGTCGGCTCGCGAAATTTCCGGTTAGTCAGGTGAACCAGTGTAGGGCTGGGGTTGTACCATTCTCGAGTCCACTGCCGCGAAGCAGACTAGGTAGGTATGGCGCTTGACAGGTTACATGACTCCATAGGAATTACTGTATTAGCTAGGAAGGTGTCCTAGATCATAGAACGCTGGAAGGTACACTAGAAAACGAGTCCGCCAAGTTCCCCTTTAATCTGGCTGCTGTACTTGGTCGCTTCGCGATATCGAGGCGATGACGGGTAATGGGGAGAAAAGCAATCGGATAATCCTTATTCTTGTTAGAGACCTTTCCGCACCGATATTTAGCGTACGAGCATGCTTGATCTCTACAGCGCGCTCAGCAGCATCATCTTACGACGAACATTGGCAAGGGTGCTAGTGACCTAATAGCAGTCAGACCTCGATAATGTCAATTATCGCTCACTCAATAATCAAACTTAAACCCTGCGGCTGCATCGAGATGACCACTTCCATTGCATAACCATGAACGGTGAACCCGGTGCAATTACTTGGTAGTTCTCTACTATTGGTATTGACGTAACTTGGCCTAGTGTGCATCGGCAGGCGCCACCATCGATAAGAAAAAAGCCACCTCAATCGTGTACCACGGACGCCTCTGGCTTCACCGCGTTGGGAAGTTGCCCATGGCTATGGAAATAGAAGACCATATGCTAGTATTCTTGATTTCTTCTTACGACCGGTTATGTACTTGATTACCAGGTATTTATTTGGCTACATAGGATGGTCGCGTTCAAGCAGTTCCTACCGAATACCCCCTTGTCGAGACGGTCATGCCGCCTCCGATGGCTTCCGACCAGGCTGCGTCACGTTTTGCTCGTTGTTAGCTCCGATAGATCCGGCATATGCGCCATGTTGCCGCTGCCCATACTTTTGTCAGAACTCGGCGCCACAGGCGTAGCAAGCAACGAGCCGCAGCTGCATCAATTGAGGGCTCTCAAGTTAGGATGAAGGAACAACGCATTGACCTGAGATACAGTACCTACAAAATTTGACCATGTCGCGGAAGGCATTGAAAGCTTGCATCCTCGACTATCCCTTCAAGCCAGGCTAAAGCGCTGCTGACCACTTACCCTTACCTCCCGATCTTCACCACTGCATGAAGATTTTCCGGTGACTGGCCAGGGGCCCAGTGCGCGCCATGACGTAGTTCTCGGTGAAACTAGGTGTCAATAAACAATCTGTGAAACTGTTGCATGATGAAACCGCGATGTATGCCCGTCGTCGGTCGAAAAGAAAATTGATCAGTATTCCCTAACATTTACTCCTCCAACTTGTACGCCAGAGAATTGCATCACGTAGACGGGACAACCTACCCTCTTTCGTCTTAGAAACCAGCCCGAACCCAATGCGTTGTTTCTGGGCCCGGCCCGCCCGACCGACAGATTCACTCAGCCAGTGCCAAGGAAATAGGGTTGAGAGATTTGCAAGGGGATCGACGTATACCATAACCCTACTCGGCATGTGGCCAACAAGCAAATCTCTACAGGACAGAATTTATGGATCCGAGCCGAGAGGAAGAGCAGTGGTTCAGAGCCTGCGACCAGAACAGTAGCCGACGCCAGCAAACGACAATGCCGTTGCAAAAGTGCCCAAGGGGCGGCGTTTTCGATATACAATAGCTTACATTACATAGAAGATGAGCTGAACTATAAGACGGTTTGAATCATCAGCGGATGGACGAGAATCCATCTATCTGGACAGTTTGGCATCAAATCTAGGAGACTCCGCTGCATTTCGAATTCTTGCCGAGAATAGTCGGAGCCCTTACCCGGAACATGAGGGTTAGGTTGAACACCACTGGGTCCTGGTACACCGCTGAGTCAGGGATTGCTCGATTAGCCGGATGCTGAGTGGCTGCAGAAGGCGTACAGGTGAAACTTCTATATCGTTCGAGTCATACTTTTGGCCCCGAAAATGAATAATAATTTGAGAAAATTTAATATTGGATCCCTTCGGACTGGAATATAGGCGTCTAATTTTTGCGAGTCCATTGGTTGAGTTTGTGGCCTCATTTACGCGACGACTCGCTGAAGATCGGTGACTTCCTGCTTACGTGAACCAGGTGAAAAATGCCAAATTTTTCCGCAACAGTCCTGTGACGTCATATTTTTTTCTCTCTGCAGACGCGCTGGTCTGCATCGCTGCACCGTTGATATCTAATATGCATGAGTGCGCGCCTTCTAAGTGTTTCCTGACAAGGTATATAAGACCCAGAGAATTTCCGACGTAGCCAGTTCATTATCAGACAAGTTCCTGAGCTTCAATCTTTGAACTACATTAATTCAACCCAACCCGGAACACGAACACACACTACGAAAATGACCGTTGCACCTGTTACTTCTGCTGTTACCCATAACGAGGATAACTCAGTTGACATCACTACAACTGGCTGCCTGTTCGATTTGGACGGTACCCTGATGCTTTCTACCGATTGTGTCGAGGCCTTCTGGCGCGACTGGGGAAAGGAAAATGACGTGGATGCTGAGGAGCTTTTGCGTACTTCGCATGGTCGTCGTACGATCGACGTCCTGCGCATGTGGAAGCCCGAAATGGCCACTAAGGAGATCTCGTCCAAATTTGAGGCGACTATCCCTCTGCGCTGGAAGAATCTGGCCAAGCCTGTTCCCGGTGTACACAAGTTCTTGGGCGACCTGCCGCCCTCCCAGTGGGGTATTGTAACCTCTGGCACTGAGGTTATGGCCTCTCGGTGGCTCGAGCACTTTTTGGAGATCCAGAAGCCCGAGGTGTTCATTACTGCTGAGCTGGTCAAGGAAGGCAAGCCTCATCCCGGTGGTTATAAGCTTGGCCACTCGAATCTCGACTTGAGCCACTTCCTGGTGTTTGAGGACGCTCCTGCTGGTATCAAGGCCGGTAAGGACGCTGGTGCCTTTGTCGTTGGTATGGCCACCACGTATGACGCCCAGACCGTCAAGGATGCTGGTGCCGATGTGGTGATTCCTGACCTCACGCACATCCGTGTCCAGTCTTGGGACGCTGAGCACAAGTCGTTGAAGCTTGTGATCAACGACCCCCTGCTGTAAATTATTTATTATAGATCTATAAATAGCTGATATTTCTGCATCATAACAAATGTCGTTTCGTTTGTTGCATTGCTTTAGTATTTCATCGACTTATAGCTGGTTGTTGATTCTTCGCGCAAGATCTCGACCTCTCTCCTTCCCACTTGCCTAGACCTTCCCTAAGGGATCGTAGCTGCCCCCTATTGCGTTAACACCCCAACCCACAAATAATGGCAGAGGCATCGCTGAGCATCTGTGGTGGAAGGACGCGAAGCACGGGAAAAGTAGAAAAAAAAAAGAATGGATATAAATTACATTAGGTACAAGGAATGTGTAGGGTGCGCTACTTGAGATCTTTGCGATACGACAGCAGCGGTGGCAGCGAGCTGATGCTGCAGTCCTGGTTGAGAAACTCGTGCTCCAGCAGCTGATCTGTAGAAGCGCGGTAGTTCACATCGACACACAGGCATACGCTCAAAAAGCTCTTGAGCTCTTTGCTCAGCTTGTCAGGGTGTTTTAACTTGGGCGTACCGTTTGTGGCAATCAAGTACAGGGCCTTTAGTGGCTCCTCGTTGAGATACGGTGGTTCACTCTCAATCATCTCGATGGCCATAACACCTAGCGACCACACGTCTACCTTGGCGCCATACTCCTTCTGTTTGACGACTTCAGGGGCCATCCAGTAGGGCGTGCCCACCATGGTCGCACGCTTGTTCTTGCTCTCCGTTAACTTTGCGCAGAACCCAAAGTCGGTAATCTTAACATGGCCACGGCCGTCCAGCAGCATGTTGTCACTCTTGATGTCACGATGGATAATCGATTTGGCGTGCAGGTGCTGCAAACCACGTGCAGTCTCCCGGCATATAGTCGCAATTTGCTGTTCAGTCATCGTGTTATTCTCAATGATGTCGGTGAGCGGACCGCCTTCCATATACTCCATGACCACCCACAGATCGCTGCTGCCCCGCAGATACGATTGTAGAAAGTTCACAATATTAGGGTGTTGACTTTCTTTCATCACCGTGATCTCATTGACAATGAGTTCCTTGCGTGGCTGGCTGGCAAGATCAATCTGCTTGATAGCAACCTGGGCACTTTGTTGAGCCATCCCCACATCAAGTGGCCTGGCAACATACACAGAACCGCTTGCACCCTGCCCAATCTTCTTCAACTTCTGAAAGAGCGCTGTGGGATTGTCATTACTAACGACTGACCGCAGCTTCTTCATAATTTGAGCCTCCGTCATGGTTGATATACGTTTTTCGGGCTCCGAGGCTTTAGCATTTGACCCCTCCAAAGCAGCTGCCGCAGCGGCCGTGGCAGCTGCGGATGCAGCAGCAGTTTTAGTGGGACTCCGCTCCTGTTGACCAGGAGACTTGAATCTTGGAGTCGTGATTACCGGTAAGGGTTGGTTTGGCTTATCATGATCACCGTGTTGGTATGGCCGGGTAGGTGTTATGGTCTTGACTGGAGTTTCGATAGGGATATACTTCCCCGGCGTACGATGGGGAGGGGAAGAGCTGCTGTGATCGTACTGGCGTTGAGATTCAAACATCGGAGCTGGATTACGCGGCTGCAGGCCAACGGGTGTGGCAGAATTTGAAGTTGAGGCAACGACATGTGCAGAGATGTCGGCACTGGATTCCGTGCTTGACATCGCAGGAGGGGCTGGGGCATGTCTCGCGACTTCGTCAGGCCGAACATTTTGCGATGGTGCTTGGGGACCAGGCCTCTGGGACGAGCCAGGTTGACTGTTCGCACCAGGTTGATTTTGCCCTTGCGGTTGCTGCGGTCGGCGCGACCATCCTTGAGGGACATTCGGCCGAATGTGCTTCGCAGAGCGGCCGGACTGAGCGGCTGGACCTGCAGCAGGAGAAGACGACTGAGTCTCGAGACCATCAGGAGGACTCTCCCGGTGACCACCCGGCGTTTCGGGATTGTAACTGGAAGACGACTTGACGGGCGTTTTAGATGACCCGATGGAGCTCCCGCTGAAAGATCCATCACGGCTCTCGCTGCGGGGCGGCGAGTGTGGCCGTTCGGCAGCAGAGGTTGCCACCGACGTTGTGGATTTGCTAACGTTAAGCGGAGAGATCTGGCGCTCGTGCAAGGGAGTATTTTGAGAGTACGACGTAGGAGAGGGCCCCGGGCTTTCCATAGCAATGGAAAGGCCAAGATGATTCGGCCGCAGCGGAGCATGCCGAGACGGAGTCTTGATCACTAACTCGTTGACACGGTGCGAATTCTTGACCTGGCTGGAAGCCTGGTGTCCTTGAGGTGTCTGGGAGCTTTGAAGACCATGACCACTCAACGGAGACGGGTGGTGTTGATGCAGATGCTGCTGTTGGTTACGGAACGTCTCCAAGCGATGCAACTGGGTGGAGCTCTTGGATGAAGGCGGAGGCGGTGCCGGCCGTGTGTGTTTTAAAGAGTTCGAGACACCAGTCCCGCTCGCCATATGTGGTTGGCTGCGAGAGTGCTCAACAGTGTGAGAGTGAGACAGCGGTATAGGTGGCCCTACAACTGTGGTAGGAGAAGGCATCTGCGAGACAGCGGGGTACGGGGGATCGCCAGCATTGCTCCGCTCCTTAGCAGAGGAATTGGACTGTAACTGCGAGTGAGATTCCGATATGTCGCGCGCAGCGGCCGGCGCGTCGGGAACGTCGGTAGCAGCATCTGTCATGTTTTGCTGGTAAAAATTCAGCGCGTCAACTACAGCCTGCGGATTTTTGCTGAAATCCTCCTGAGTGATTGCGCTTGCACTCAGAAGCTTGGCCCATTCTGATGGTAGACCCGTGAACTCGCCTGATTTCGGGTCGAGCCCAACGTGGACGTTGTGTGTAAAGTTGATAGGTGCCGAGACACCTGCCGAAGGCAGTTTAGAATAAATATCGTCAATCCACGCATACAGCTCTGTATCGGACTTGCAAGCGACATATAATGACTTGAGCGGGCCATTGCGGATGATCTCAAAACAAAAGGGTTTGGAGTCTGTGCGCGAAATACTGGTGACAGTGGTCAGCGGGACAATCAGCGACGAACTCGAGGCAAACGAGGAGGGCTGCTCGCTCTTATTGAAGCTGAGAGCCCCGTCGGCCAACACCAGGTATTTCTTCATCCAGATCCACCGGAGTGAGCCGTCCTCCTTGACCTGAACCCAGCCTTGCCGCAGCGGCGGTTGGTTGCGCTTGACGGTCAGGGTCTTCTGCGCATGGCCAGGTGGCATAGGCGCAGGGCCTGGAGACATGAAGGCATTGCTGCCAATTTCGTGCACAGCGGCAGAAGGGTACGACATTGCGAGCGTGGACGATGAGGGAGAAGAGGGAAGCTGAGGTGAAATTTAAAAAGATACCCAGTGCGACTCTGGCAACGCGAGCTGCAGGTGTTGTTAACCGGAGATTAGAGTTAGGAAAGGTTAACCCACGGCTGATAAGCGAGTCGAAACCACCTACTCAGAAGCAGAAATTTTGCGCTGGAAAGTCCGTAGAGCAGCGAATAGTTTTACACAATGCCTCCAGACTACTTTTCAAAACTTTGAGGTGCTGTGAATGCCGTCAGTTCAGGATTATAGGAACACGAGAAACGGTCGACTGGGTTGCACCAAGGGGCTGCCAGAACAGGAAAAGCGAACAAGGGAGGGGTGTGTGGACCAACCACGACTCCGAATGGGGAATCCTGCAAATCCAAAATCCGCGGTACGGCTTCACTATCGCAGTCAGTACGGCAAATCCGCGTTCCAGCGTGCACAAACCAGATCAGCGAAGGTTTATGCTGTCCAAGAGTGGGCTATGCAAGCTCTTGGTAGTGGTAGGTGACCGGGTCAGGGGGTGGGAAACTAGCTTGTTGTATGCATGTCCCGCGCGTTCGGGTTAGGGCTGCACGCGTCAGTGGCCGGGCCGCGCAGACGTTGATGGCGCCCGACAAAAGCCCACACCGCACTGTGGGCCGGATTTGGAGCCGGCAATGCCGACCAGCTACAGTCCACCTATGACTACTTGTGATAATGGTATGATGCGGCCGGTCCCACATTGGCCAGGATGGCTACGGGCGTTAGCATGTCACGCTGGCAGCCCCGCTCTCGGCTGCGATGCAGGTGACATCAGCCGCAGAGAACCAGGGGTTACCAAAACATGCATGTCCCAGCTACTCTAAGGCCAGGCATAGAAACACAGAGCCCAAGCTGCACCAATTGCCCGGTTAGTCGTATATACACAGCATCTCTTCAGAACGGTCAACTGGATGTATCAGCTGATCTTTACCTTCCATGATAGTGCTGCGCGAGCTGGGGCCGCGACTAGCTGCCGCGCCGTCTCACGGCAATGCACCCTTATGCATGGGTTATTGCAGGCTAGGGACCTGCTCGAAAACAGATCTGGTCGTTCCCTCGGTAATACCATGGCGGGCCAGATCACGCTTGGATATACTGGAGCCCACGTGCTGACCTCCCCCAAGTTAGGTATCAGTTGAGTACTACTGTGGCGCTTCAAATTGGCAGCTTAACTGGGCTCGCATTCACTACCTACCTGGACCAACCTGGACCCACATGCCCCTGCTGTTGAATTGCCCCATGCCATATGTTGGTCAAGGCGAGGTCTGAGCGTTCGCCGACCCGGCCCGTCTGCTATTCGTTCGAGATGGCCATTAAGTTTGCTACGAAAGGAATTATAAACATTGTTCATAGTAGCGGCCTCAGCAGCTTCACGGCCCAATTAACATCTACATCAGTGGAGGTATCGGCTCCAGTCCTGAGCCGAATCAACACCTTGGTCACCACCAATCCTGTGGGTGGGGGGCTCAATAAGGCCTATCTCGCCACGCCCTTAAACATGAAACATCAACCCCTGCCCGCATTATATTTTACAGATGCAAAAGCGCGCCCGCTTTCGCCTCAACTGTTTAAATTGCGGACAAGTAAAAATATATGTGAAACACCATTAGAATATGAAATTAAATCAAGAACTAAAGAACGCAAGTCTCGACGCAGTCAACGCTCCAAATTAAACGCCACACCCGCGGCGGAGTATCTGAAGCACAGAGTGCGAGGTTTCCAAAGATTCCTTATCCGCCGAAACAGACAAAAGGGGTCACATAAAGTTTTCAACCAGCAAAAACACAATCTCGGACGAATCCTCACTGATATGTGTAATGCCCGTGCATAAGGATGGCGAAATAAGATTTTGCTGGGAGGTATTTATACATAGATACTTCAGGGTAACTGAAGGGAAATGCCACAACACCGCATAGGTAGCAGCCTGGGAGCATAGCAAATGCCTGTAAATGCCGGCAAGGTATAGAACGTTAATTTTAAATATCTTCATTTGCTAAGTCTATGATGTCGGGCCCGGATCCATTCTTAGGTGCTGTCCCCTCTGAATAATTCTCGTCGCTCGCTAAATTGACTGCGGACCGAAAGCCCGCAAACGAAGCTACCGATTTGGATTTTCCTTCCTTCGTGACGCGACCATTAGTGGTAGCCTGCCTGGGTGCCCGCGCGGACTTTAACCGCAAGCTTTTGAGTATATCGCCGGATTCGACGGCATTGACGTTCTCCTCAGGCATATCAATGTTCACTTCCGTGTACTTTGGGGCACGTTCGTGAGGTAGGATCCGCGGCGATTCGTGATACTCCAGCTTTCGGTGACCCTGGTTCAGCTGAATCTGGCTTTGGAGCCATTTATGAGCGCCAAGCGCATGTGCAAGTTTGTCTTCCTCGTTTTTGGTCATAAGAATAAATACATCGCCGTCTCGCTTGCGACCGGTTCGCCCCATGCGCTGTATGCTACGGATGGGGCTGCGCGATTGGTCGTAGCACACTATCAGGTCGACCTCCCCAATATCAAGGCCTTCTTCAGCCACAGAAGTGGCCACTAGCACATTTGGGCTGCCAACTTTGAATTGCTTGAGCATTGTTTGCTGCTCTTTCTGTGTCATTCCCTTTGCAGCGCCCTTCGATGCTTGGCCAACAAACATTCGTGCGTCCACCAAGCTCGCACAATGCTGTTCTAACACCCATAAGATCTCTGCACCGGACTCGCGTAACTCGGCAAAAATGATAGCTCGTGAATCGGAGCCATGCTTGACAAAAAATTCTGAGATCATGTGGACTAAGGTTTCAAGCTTGGGGTGTCCATAAAATTGTGGCCTCCGTACACTTGGGCTATCAGGGTCATAAATGAGTTGACGAGCACGAGAAAGCGACTCTTTGAATGCAGGATGGCCAACAAGCTCACCAATATACTTGCTCTTTGACGTCATCGACTCGTCTCGGATAGCAATCATTCTCTGGTAGAATGGAAAAATACCATGCACTTTAAGTAGAGATAAAGCATATACGACCTTGTGCACAAGGGTGCCAATGGCTCGGTTCTTCCAAACTAGTGGATTCGGGCGGCCGTGAGAGTGTTGTCGCTTTGCATACTCCTGAATTCCTTGAAGAACCTGATAAGGGTGCATGTCAATGACACTTTTGGTGTAGATAATTTTGGCAGCATACAAGTCTTGGACAAAGTTCGCGATAGACGCAGCAGCAAGGTCAATGAACACAAGCTGGTCCTCGCTATAATCTAGTACCACTTTTTCCACGCTCTTTGTATGCGTATACATGCGCACGTCTAAGGATTGTTCTGAGCGAATTTCCAAAGTAGTGCACATCAGGTTGTCAATTACAGTCTGCACACCCTCAAACTGGCCTGAGGGTGTCGCTGTAAGCCCGAGAATGCGAAAATTTGGGTTCGTCGCATTAACTAACTTGATGACATTCACGTAGCTGTAATTTCCGGTAGCACGATGCGCTTCATCGAGAACAATGCAGGCAATCTGGGACGGATTGATGTGACCCGCTCGCAGATCGAGTTCGACAGTCTGGGGTGTGGCAAAAAAGACCCGCTTCTTTTGCCACTCGCCCGCACGAAGTCCAGGTTTAACTGCCTCTTTCAAAAACACGCAAACGTCGTTAACACTCACACCGGTGGTTCGAACAAAGCTTTCCACCTGCTGGCTGATCAGAGGACGCGTAGGTGCCATGAAAACAATCTTGGCATCTTTAGTCCACCGGTACCAGTTCCACATCACTACGCTGGCAATAAACGTTTTTCCCAGGCCAGTTGGCAGGGCGCAAATCAGATTCCGCAGTAGCGCTTTACGGACAATGTTGCGCTGGTAGTCCCGAACAGGCATATCAACGGGATACATAAACATGTCAAGGTTTTCATGCTCGAATTCAAATGGCGGCTGTCCGAATTCGTAGGATACGAGCTGTGAAGACAGGTCGAAATTGGCCTCGTGTTGAGGTGTAGCGGGGCCCAGCGAGGATGGAACATCCTCGCAGGCAACGTCCGAGCCGATCCCCCTCGACGAGTCGCTCGTTGAGTCCGAACCAAAGAACTTTGTGATTTTCGAACTTTGCCCAGCCGAGCGCTTGTTGAGTGACTTTGGCGTTGCAGGGGGCTTTACTGGCGCAAAGACCACCTGGCTCTGCTGGGACCCTGGGCGCGGTGGACCAGGGGACCCTTTGAAGGAATTGGCCGGGCCCCTCGATGGCAAAGCAGCAAGATTGTCTGCGATATCAAGCTCACTGTCGCCGAGATAGCGATGGACACCTTTGCCCGGCTTCTCCAGAGACGGCAGCTGGTCAACTATGTTGGCCTCGTCGAAATCAAACTCGTCCAGATCATCCAGATCATTCAGACCATCTAATTGGGTCACAGCATTAGCACGCGTTGCGGATGAGCCAGCACTGTCGCCTCCGTCTAGTGCCATTTGACCACACCTGCTACACCTGCTCGTGTTTGAACTTGATCTAATAGCTTCTCAGCGGGGCCCATGTAAGTAGCTGGGCGTTGTCGATGTTTCAACACAGACCAAAGCTGACTTATCAGAGGACGGTTTGAAGGCATAAAAGGTAAGAAAGAGGTTCGAGAATATAGACAAAAAGCTTTCGTGGTTGTAAGTCATCTTTTCGAGGGCCATAAGGAATGGAGTGGGGCTTATGCCCCCAGTGGACCCGCCCCTTATCCGTAGAAAGATTACACTTTGTCTGCTGGCACACCTGGCTGCTCATCATGTCGCGGCAACATGACGCACGGGAGAGCACTCAAGGTCTAGGGCAACTGGAACATTGGTCTTGGATCTTTGATTCAAGATGTATATCGCGTGGCATAATAAACTTAATAAATATAAATTACTTTGTTTAGATGTTATTCATCTATATGCATTTAATTTTCTAGATTGTAACATTACATTTCCAAACATGACGTAGCCTCAACTTTCGACACAGAACCTTGAGAGCCCCTGCTATGCTATTGTATAGCTGAGATAAAAAGATAACTAGGTAGGGCAAGTATTCACCCGTGGTGCTCATAAGATGATTATCGAGATACGATTTCACTCGCTCATGGTGCCCCGCTGCGGCTGCCAGTATTTGTGGGCTCCCTTTGACTGGTGCGAAGTAGCTACAAGCTTGAACCATGCAGCCGACTCGCTAAAGTGGTTTACCTCGAGGAGAGGTAGAAGCAATCGTCTTGCAGACTGCAAACGGATTGGGCAGTTTGCAAGGATCTTGACAGATAGATCACATAATTTCGGGGGTTAGATCTAACATGGGCTCATACATACTCTTATTGGGTAAACTCAACTTCAGAGCTCAACTAGTCTGCAAGCTGATAAGCCATGCAGGAAGCGCTGCGGCTTGCGGGGTCGGGCATGCATGCGCTGTCGGAGCGCGGCATGCAGTGTCGGCACAAAAAACTATAGCGACGCCCAAGAAGAGAGCACGCAATCAAAATATTGTGGCCAAATTGCCAGTTTGGCTTTCAAGAAGGTTGCGTAGGGTTGGGTCCTCCCGGACACGGGCTACTAACTCTAGATTGTCGCTTCCTGGGGGACTGATGACCCGACAATCCGGCCTGTCGCGCGCCCATTTACAAACTCAATTCGGTAGATAATGACTCCAGTAAAGACCTAAAGCAGTGGTACAGTGTATGCTTCTCCAAGTCTCATATTGTCCCCTGAACAAGGGGAGGAGGAGTCGTCCGCACGCAACACGTATACAAGCTACCCAAGTTGCCCACCCATCAGTCAGCGAGCTTTTACAAAGCCACGTCTTTCCTCATACGAACCACATGATATCAGCGATTGTGGGCCAACTACAACTGGCATCGGCTACGTTAGAGCAGGCCGATGTTGACTGGCTAAAGATAATTGTAGGCGTCACCCTTTTTGGCTTCCTTCTGGACTCTTATATTGACTGGCGACAGTACAATTTCCTGAAAACGGCAAAGATCCCGGCTGAAGTAGCTGACGTGGTGGATAAGGAGACGTTCGACAAGAGTAAGAAATACAGCTCGGCAAAGCTGCAGTTTGGTCTCTTTTCCTCGACTTATGACACTGCATGGACAATTGCCTATTACGTGTTCGGAATCTATCCTTGGACATATTCTCTCGCCGAGGGAGTGGTGCAGCGGGTGGGACTGCGGTGGTTTTCGGGAGAGATCGTGACCAATGTTGTATTCTCAGTCATTGCAGGGATCATTAGCACGCTCCTGGGTCTACCTACCTCATTGTATAGAACGTTTGTGCTTGAAGAGAAGTTTGGCTTTAACAAGCAAACCCCGGGGCTGTTTCTGATCGACACGCTCAAGTCGGTTGTCCTTGAATCTGTTTTGAACGGGATCTTGCTCGGTGCGCTGGTGAAAATTATCCTATGGTTTGGCCAGGCATTTGCCCTATACGCGACGGGATTTTTCCTCGCTTTTCTGGCAATCATGATGGTCTTATCCCCTCTAGTAATCCAACCACTGTTCAATAAGTATACACCGCTGGAAGAAGGCGAGCTGCGCACGGCTGTGAATGAACTGGCCGCAAAAATTCAGTTCCCGCTTGCTCGGATTTATGTCGAGGATGGCTCTAAGCGGTCTTCTCACTCCAATGCCTACTTTGTTGGTCTGCCCTGGTATAAGCAGATCGTGCTTTACGACACCTTAATCGACCAGTGCTCCACTGAGCAGATCACGGCAATTTTAGGTCATGAACTCGGACATTGGAAGCTAAATCACTTGCCCAAGAACCTCGGCGTTACGTCGCTTATTGTAATGGTTGCATTTTCACTGTTTAGCATTTTCCTCGATAACAAGACCCTCTACGAATCTGTTGGATTTTCTCCTGACAACCAGCCTCTTGCTGCCCGGCTTTACATTTTCTTTGGATTGGCTTCGCCCCTAGGACTCGTGGTCACATTTCTTGTCAAGAAGGTGAGCCGCCGTTTCGAGTTTCAATCTGACAAGTTTGCGGTTGGCCTGGGACAGGGAGCGCGGCTCGCGGAGGCGCTTACAGTTATCCACAAGGAAAATCTTGGTAGTGTTGCCTTTGACAGGGTGTATTCGGCCGTTCACAACTCACATCCGTCGCTTCCCGAGCGCCTGCAGGCTATTCGGGCCGAAATGGCCATATTTGATCGCAAGACAGGCTAGTAGAAATACGAAACGTACAAAAGTATAAATATTGAGCTAGGGTGGACCAACTGCGAGCTTTTGTGCCGAATAGCTGGGCATTACCATAAGGCTGGGCGGCCTGCGAGACTCACCAGTCTTCGCGCATGTTCATGCGTGAGCTGACGCGGCTCGGCACGTTTGAGGGAGGCTGTGCGCTTGTGCTGCTGCCAACAAGGTCCTCTAGCGGAAAACTACCAGCAAGTGGCATTGGGGACTGTGATTTAGAAGGCAGTTCCTCCGTAGGCAGCACTGGCTCGTAGGCCCAGTTACCTTTGAGGCCCCGCGCGGCCTTTCGAAGACGTGAAGGTGCAAAAGACCGAAACGTTTTGAGTCCACGGCTGCACACGGCCACAGCAATAGCCACAATAATAAATAGTCCCAGTAGCGAGGATGCTACGTTTCGCGAACCACCATTGCTGCCGATCCGAGAAGGCCCTAGGCCAGGGGGAGGCGCGGACGTGGGCAGCTCACCACCAAGGACGTGTACGCCCTCGTTGGAGGTGAAACCCACTTCTGCCGCATTATCTGACGATGCTTTGACCTGGCTTGCAGCATAGAGTACTGCCCGCCCGAGTGTCCAGCTAACTTCGACCCCGTCTACGTGGGCTGCACTTTGAAAGGTATCCAGAAAGTTGTGATGGGCGATTGGATCGGCGGGATTAAGGGGGAAATCAAAGCCTTTGTTGAGGATAGTCAATATCCATGCAGACTTTAGACAACTGTTCATAAGATGTTCTTTCGACATGGTGCCGTAGCTTCCACCATCAAAATTGAGCTCAATGTCTTTCCACTTGGACTCGCAAAACTCAGAGGCACGACCCGTGAACGTGGCATAGTCAAATTTCCCATTGAGTTTGTAGATGTCCTCTGCAGTATACCAGTATTCAGACACCCCTACAAATTTTTGGTGTACGAGATCGAAGGCGGGAACGTGGACGCCGTCAAACAAGCATGGCTCGTCACTGCACGGGACTTTATCGTTCAGAAGAGGTTCCATTTTGGCAATGCACTCGCTAAACTGGCCGGATCCCCAAAAAATGACCTCGACCTGCTTCTCGTCCGCGCCGAGAGGGGCACTGGAATGGTCGCGTGCATTGAAAGGTAGGCACGGGTCTGTAACAACCACAGGCGCGTCGTTTTTGATAGGCTCGAGCTCGTTCTCCGATAGACCGTCGAGCAAGTACTGGCGGTACCTTATTTGGGCCTGGTTGGCACCAAAGCCAAGCCAGGTGCTCACGAAGACGCGCCAATCGACCGCCGAACCGTCCAGCGTCCGCAGGGTTACCGTATGCAAGTCGTTTGCGTGCTTGACGCTTTCTGTGGCGTTTGGTACAAACGCAATTTGGGCCGACGCGCCGCCCATGTCCATGAACCCGTAGGTGGTATCCGCAGAGTCGACGTTCCACGGCTTATTGTTTCGCGTATGCACGAGGTAGTTCAGCGCCAGCCACCCGTACAGACCTTCCGTCTGACCATCAATCATATTCACATGGGAGCCGCACTCTGGAAGATAGAATTTGGTGTCTTTCCGCAGGCGGCTGCATACCGTGTCGAGGATTTTGGCGCGTTTGGACTCATCAACTAGGCGGAGCCCTGCAGTTGCAAGGAAGAAGAACGGTGTCTGACTCTGCTCGCTAGTAGGCACAGCACGCTCTGCCGCAGCAACCAGCTCTTTGAGGTGCTTCTCCCAGATCTCGGGTTCCCTGTCGGCGAATGACGAAATCCCTGGAGTCACCTTATGCACGCTATCTTTGCCAGACTGAATGCGCGGAAGAGACTTCCCAAGGCCTGGATCCGTCTGAGAGGTCCAAGTGTAAACATGAACGCGTGATCCCGATGAGCCCGCGTCGACGATGACAGCGTGAGCCATCTTCTCGGTGTAAGAAAGCTTACTTGGTAGGTAGGGGTGCCAAGAATAGCCGAGTCCTTTGAGGGTGCTGTCCATACGCGGAAGTCACGTGACCTATTGATGCGACCAGACAGCGGGTGGGGGTCAGGGAGGCGTTATTTACAGGTGCCACTTGGCGGACATTTAATGTTCCATTACTTCCCTATGTTATTGAAAACATACTGGAATCCTATCGACCTATGAAAACAGTCACGGGCAATTAGTGTCCTTTTGCCGTTGGAAAAGACCTTCGATCGGTACTGGTGCAGCTGCTCAACCATCATTGGGCCGTCATAGTCCACGAAGAGAAGGTAGCATAACACCGCCTGGACTGAAGAAGTCGAGCGCTCTGTCTAGTAAGAAGTGAAATCAGCTTGCGCATAGTCTTTTACAGGTTGACCCTTGCTGAAAACGTGTATGTGGGTGTCACCAAGGGCAACATATGGCGGCAATACACTCAATATAATCACGACAAGGCACATGAAGATCCCATCGAATACAAAAGAGTAATACTCCTTAACGTTTGCTGGTCCTTGAGCAGGTCCTGCAAACGTGGCCAGTCTGAAAGCGGTCCTCCCCATGACGAGAAGCAGGGTCAGCTGTAGAACGGGAACAAAATATGGGAACAGCCGCTGTCTACTTGCCGTCGCGTAGATGCTTAATGCCTGGCGCTTTCGCATGGCACCAAGCCTGAGGATGACCAGTAGGACAATCAAAATAATCATGAACGCGATCTGAACAGACATGCCAGCTGCGATGATGTGTCGACCCGTGGTCAGGCGCTTCAAGTTTTGAGAGCTGATGCTGGTAACCAATAAAATGGCACCGGCAATTTGGATGAACATTCCGACAAGGTCAATTATCAGGAGAATGATAGCAGTCGTTTTGCCGGAGAGCACCCCGCCAAGCTTGTAACCGTACAGCTCCATTAGCTTCGGTACCTGGAAATACATAGCCCTCAAGACGAAGAGAGGGCCTACTAATAATAGAAGACGCCAAGCTATGAAAGCACCCAAACTCTCCGGGAACCAGGCCATAACGGCGCGTGCGATAAACCCTCCAGTTTCCATTACGCATCCGGCCTGGAAACATATGGCGAACCACTTGTGAGGCTTAATCCTCTTTCTGTACCTAGCCTGTGATACTGCGAGCAACCCAAACACTACGGCAAAGACGATATTACCTGCCTTATCGGGTAGATATCCGTTGGCGCGACTGACGTCCATGGTATCTGCCGACGGCACTCGAGCTTCGCGGGCACGTATTTACATGAACGCACGACAAACTTCACATAGAAAACCCTTGCCCTCGCAGGTTGCCAGATCCTATCATTGCACCCAAGCCGCATGGAAAGCAAAAAAATGCAGCGTACCCCACAAAACGCTATTCACAATAAATGAACCGGTCACAGACATGACGGCACTAACACCGACAAGATACATGTGAGCCATTTTTTGGATCTCGGAACATTGGAATCTAGAGCCCGATGCCTGGTCTGGCCACGTCCGCTCGCCCCGTGGTGGAACAGCGTGCATACGTGGACTGGCGTGTGGCCTAGCGTATTGGAGCTGCAGGGGCCACCCTCGTGCAGCTCCTCGTGCAGGTCCACTATCTGAGCGATCGGTCGCGGCTGTGCTACTGCCACGTCGCTTTGGACCAGGCCTACGATTCCGAGAGATATACTTGGTCACCAGTTGTGGTACAACAAGATAAATATGATGACTATCCTCTGAGCGCAGCGTCGCAGTGCTGAGCCAGTTCCCTACGCGCTCAAAGCCTGTTTCCAGTCCGTGCATGAGACCTGCACAACGCCTCGATCCTGAGCTGATGCGAAGAACACATAACTAGACGAGCCCATAGAAAGAGTGTTAAAATGACAAATTTGAAAGGGCGCTGATGGCCCGGTTGCCTACGTGAGGACAAGGACCACGGGCTTGTTAGACGAGCAGGCCCGCGAACCAGCCGTTCTCTGCATGGGGGTAGCAAAAACTGCACTGAGCTGCCAGACCACGACTCAACTGTCTTGTTCGCTACTGGGATACGCTGGTGTCCTGGCGCTCGACATTCCGGACTAAGATTTGCGGTGCCCCTCTCGTTCACCGCAGCAGCCGTCTACCCCCTTCCAGTAGCTAACTTATTCCCAGCACCACCGTGTCCTACTTACAGCACCCCTGCCCTCTAACTCCCCAAGCTGACACACCTACGGCATTGTTCAGGGCAAGATCCAGACGCAGCGAAAGTCGCACCTTTGTCGCAAAATAGGCAATTAGCGTGGAGCTAACACAACAATGACCTCCCCCGGTCGCCGCCCCGCCATAGTCCAGTTTGAAGAAGATGCCCTCAAGATCAGAAATGAGTTGTTTGTCCGCACTAACGACCAAGGCGACCTGCTCGAGTCCTACATCACACATACCCGAATCCGCGAGGTGGAGTCGCGTGACGACCTAGCGCGCGGCCATTCGGCGAAGGATTCCTACAAGCCCCGCGTCATTATCCTCTCTGCCATGTTGGACGGCCGCGTGCGAATGCACAAAGCCAAGGACTCCCGCGACGACAACCGCAACCCCCGAGACGCGGTGCCTTCGCCGGTGTTCCGTATCGGGCGCACCTGGGATCTCAGCGAACTGACCGAGCTCGAGCTCGTGGGCGTCCACGGCATGATTGCGCAGTTTGCCAAGCCCTACTTTTGGCTCTTCGTCTCAACCTCCGATAAGGTCACGTTCGCCAAAAGAGTGGCTAACGTGTTCCGCCAATACCGTGGCCACAGCCTCAAGTTGCTAGGCTTCGATGCAGTTTTCGGGGACCAGACGCCGGCACATATTGCCGAGGCTCAGGCTCAGCTGCGCTCGGCTCAATCCTCGTCCCACATGCAACGAACCGCTTCTGGTCGACGACCTTCTGTCGGCGCCTCTACTCCGGGAAATTCTCACCAATATCCGCAAGAGGCCATGCCTCCGATACCCCTGGCTCCTCAAGTCTTTGAAGGTGAGCGGCGACCCTCGCAGGGGAGTATTGGCAGTCGTGGTGGTAGCGGTGGTTCCGGAGGGCGCCGCCCCTCTGCGAGCAGTGGCAGCGGCGTGCACAGGCTGCCGTCAGCCGCTAGCAGAGCCAAAGGCTCACCGCGCGGTTCTCCTTCTATTCCCCAGGGATTTCCACAAGGACCCCGCCATGGCCATCAGGGCCCGGTGCCCTCCAGCAACATTCCAGCGCATTCAGGTCCTGGCGTTGCGGGAGGAATCGGAGCTGGTGCTGCGGGCGTGGCAGCTGGTGTAGCGGCGGCTGCGGCCGACATTGGACATCATGGCAAACAACAAGGTGGCCCGTCCCCGGGCAACTACCACGTACAGCCACCTCCTAGCTCTCATCGCGCCCCGCAGCAGAATCAGGGCCCGTATCCTACAAGCCCATCATTTCCGCAGCTGAATGCTCAACGCACGAGCTCTGGAGCATCTCGGAGCGCAGGAGGTTCTGTCTCTACTGGTTCCCCTGCTACCTCTCCAAGCATTCCACCTACGTCTATGCTCAGACAAAAAACCCAAATCCGCCCTGTTGCAACTCCTACACCACCACCCGCGCCTTCGCAACAGCAACAGAAGCCGCAACAGCCTCAGCAACCACAGCAATTGCCGCAACCGCAGCACAACCACTTTCAGTTGCCCGTACAAAACGCTCGTCCCATGCCAGCGCCATCAAGGCCACAACAGCAGGCATCGACGGGCCATGTGAAATCGCAGCCCCCGGGCGGAGATAGCGTACACTCGCGAGTCTCCAATTCTTCTGGGGTAGAGCCAGCTGCTGTCCGCGGCTCCGAGCTTAGAGCTCCCCATATCCCTGCAAGCGGGGACAGCGTACCTGCAGGGCCGAATTTAGATGGTCGAGTGAGCCACGCCAGTGCCGCCACCGGTCGTAGTGGCTACTCAGGTAGCTCAGTTTCGACCGGTCCAATGCACTCGACTTCATCTCTAGTCTCAGGCTTCAGCGAGCCTAGTGACCGGGCGCAATCAGAACAGCAACAGTATCCAAGAATGCGTCAAGATCGGGAACCCAACAAGCTCCAAGAAGCTCCAGAGTTCTTGCCGCCTGCAGCGCCCGGTCGCGCATCGAACGCTACTCAGTCAGAACACAAGTTCCCAGTAGAGACGCCACCTCGCTCCTCCAGGAGCTCGCAATCCGCCTTTCCGGGATCTCGTGGGCAGCCTACCGATACTGAGGAGGAAGACGAGTTTGTCTCTCCTAATGGCAAGCGAATTTCCTCAACTAGTAGCCGACACAAATGGGCAGAATCTCCTGCTAGATCTGGGCAGGAACATGTTCTGAATTTACCTCCTAATATGGAGTTTGACAATGTACTGTCTGAAGGAGCTAAAGGTCCAACGAGCAACCTCCAACATGTTGTCGAGCCCGACCTTGGGCCTGTTTCAAGCCAGGAGGATATAGGCGTACCACTGCCGAGTGACCGTAGTCCAAGCCCTCGTAGCCTGGTGAATGATTCTCGTCCCATTAGTCCGGTGCGTGAGAATCATCGGAACAGCGTGCAATTTGGAACTGATGGTGAGAAGGTGGCCTCAACCCCTTCACGCCTGTCGCAAAGATTGTCGGCATTTGCTTCACCGACGAACCGGGGCTACTCTAGGACGGATGGTCGGTCACCTCGACGATCTAAAGGTGGTTGGCATTCGCGTAATCAGTCCAATGTCTCTTACACATCTCGTACTGGCATCGAAGATAGTGCCGAGGCTCATGATTATAGCCAGTTGGAGTCAGTTATTTCTCAGATTGAATGGACGAACGACACTGATGTCAAAGCTATTGAGCGGAGCGTGGGTGACAAACTAGGTTCCGTTACGGATGAACGTGTGGCCAATGTTGTGAGCCTTGACGATAAGCTCGATGACCTTGATCGCCTTATCGGCTCTAGCTTGAGCGAGTGTAAGCGACTTGACAATGCACTCTCTTACTTTGGACTCCAGTTGACCTCAATCTCGGATGAAGTTCGTCAAATTGAAGGCCAGGGAGAAGGAATTCAAGTAATTGCTATGAATCAAAAGATTTTGGCCCAAGAACTCGAGCAGCTACTCAGTACAGTCAGATTACCGCCTGACCTCGTTAGGTATATTTCTACTTCTGAGATTGCTATCGATACCCTCACTAACTTGGAACCGGCGTTAGCAGAACTTTCTCGCGCGGTGGATGCTTCTGGTGATGGAAGTCAAGGTGGCATGCTAGCTGCACAGGAACAAAAAGAGGTCGTACAGGAGACGTCGCAAAGGTTTGGCCACCGATTTGCTGACAACTTCTTGTCTCAAACACATGATATTGTGTCCAGCACATCTCCTAAGACTCTCAGTCGTGTGGACGGCCCATTCATGAGCTTGATGTATCCATTCGCTGGTCTTGTACTCTTCCTAAGAGAATCAGTGCCGCAGTCGTTCGGCACCATATTGAATGGCTATGAAAAGGCGATGGGTTCTTATTACCAGAGTGCTCTTGCCGCATATACTCAGCGATGGCAAGGCCAGGTTGAGACTGTTGTGGGAAATCGACCAGCATTCGAAATCGGCGGCGGGGGCGACCAGTCCACTACCAGCCTGCGGTCGAAAGCCCTTCATCGATCGCAACATACTCATCATGCTGCTGAGGATGGACACGCGTTTCAACTCGCTGAAGATGCTCAGAAGGCGCTCTATCACCATTTTGCAAATCTTGTGAACGATTTATCAGAGCACATTTCTGCCCAACAGCAGGTGTTCGTGTATCTATTTCATTTGTCGACTTTTGGTGCACATAGTTTCTTCACCTATGTGCAGCAGAATCCCCTGGACCAACGCATTCACCGCGCAAAGGCATTTGGTAGCCAACCTGTGGTCAATGGGGTTGACAATTCTCGCTCACGGGCACTGGAGACTTTCAAAGCGGTGTCCTCTGTCTTTAAGGGTCTGGACACGCATCTCAGTTCAATTGCAGATGTGGTCAAAAGGGCGGCAATCTTGGAGTCTATCTCTTTAATTGGCCTTTTGGAGCTCCAGCTACGTCAAATTTCATCCACAGACCAAGAATTTACCCGAAAGACTCTCGATAAGCTTCGGTCACTCCTACTCAAGAACTGGGATTCGTTTGTTGAGCACCAGGCCAGACAAGCTCTTGATGTTAACCTGAATTTGAAGCATCGCATTGGCCTGGTTCCATTGGTTTCTCGGTTCACGACATTTGTGGCCGTGGTTGAGAAGTCAGTAGGGCTTGTTGATGCGGATATGGATCACACAGAAACGCGTAAGACGCTGGATACTAATCTTGATCATCTTTATCGATCTATTATCCAAATATTTGAGCGCTCTTCGCATGACTCGGGAGCCAATCTACCGGCAATAACAGGTAGTGCGGCGAATCAAGTGGAGGATAAAGAAACCTTGAATGGCCATGTTACTCTCATAGAAAATCTTGATCTGATCATCTCTCGATTAGATCGGGTTGATAGCTTTTCTGTGCAAAAGATCCTCATCCAAGCTCGGTCAAAATACAAGATTGAGCTGCAACAATATATTTTTGACGTCATTCATCGCCCTCTGGGCCGAGTTATGGACTTTTTGGCACAAGCAAGCTCATCCAAAGACTCTGGTAAAAAGAAGCACAAGGTTTCTGCGCTCAAAAAAGTTGCAAATGATTTCGATGGCAAAGAGTTACGCAGAGGTGTGGATACTCTTCGCAAGCGTGTTGAGAAGCACTTTGGCGACAACGAACACGATAAACGTTTGGTCGACAAGGTGTGGCGAGCTATCAGCGCAGAATACCTCAAATATTACACGGAGTTGGCTACGCTCGCGAAGAGCTATGACGCTGAAGGTGTACTGGATATTTCCAAGCAAGACATTCAAAATGCTTTCAAATAGATTGGGCTCTAGTCTTTAATGATTATTTATTTTCTATCTCAAAATTCTGACGCACGCCTAGCCCCCTTCGCTGACCTGCAGTATCTTCCACATGTTTCTGAAGAGCTTGACTCTCGATTCGTGCCAAAAATCGATCCAACTACTGATCCTATCCCCTGTGGAACGGACAGGGCTAGGGATTTCCGTGGTTTTCTGCCGGGGCATTTAGCACCGTCTGTCAGCTCCCTCACGCATGCACGAAATCTTGAAGCAAATTGCTTATACAATCTTTTCTAGATCCGGTTTCTCAAGGTGTAGGAGGCAACTTTGCCAATTCTAGATCGTACGGTCGACAATGGGGGCAAACCAGAGCAGGTCTGTCAAGCCGGAAGTCAAGGAATCGTTGTACGACCTGCTAGGTGTGGATAGAGCTGCTACTAATGATGAACTTAAAAAGGCATATCGCAAAATGGCATTGGTGTTGCACCCAGACCGAAACTTCAACAAAGAAGAGGAGGCGACCATGAAGTTTGCAAAAGTTCAAGCCGCGTATGACATTCTTAGCGACCCTCAGGAACGTGCTTGGTATGATACTCATCAGAGCACAGGAGAATATACGGAATACAACCCGAACGTTACAAGCACAGATGAGATCAAGAGCTATTCCTCATCAACTTTCATCCGTGGACAGAAAACTGACAGCGATGAATTCTACAGGCTCGTCAGCGACTTATTTGAGCGTCTGCGTAACGAGGAATTAGAAGCTGCCTTTGAACAAAAGGTTAATAAAGCCGACGTGCCAGTTGCCACGGCTCCATTGTTTGGACCCATAAATGCCGACTGGAAAGCGGTGAAACCATTTTATGATGCATGGGATACATTTAGTACGCTAAAGTCCTACTCTTGGGAAGAGCTCTATCCAACACATCATGCGGAGGATAGGCGTACACGCCGTGCAATGGAAAGTCGTAACAAGCGTATTAGAGATGCTGCTCGACGCGAATACAATGAAGCTGTCCGAGCGCTTGTCAAGGCAGTGAAAGATGTTGATGTCCGATACAAAAGGCAACAAAAAGCCCAGCAGGAGAAGCAGGAAAAGTCCAAGGTTAAGCAGAAGAAGGTCAAGAAACAATCTGTTGCAGCCTATGAAGAACAGGAGTGGGCAAAGATCAACTACTCGGAGGATGAGGAAGTGCAGGAAGGAGATGATACCATCCATTTGTTTGAGTGTATTGTTTGCGATAAAGTATTCAAGAATAAGCAGCAGCTCGTTAATCATGAGATGAGCAGCAAGCACGTAAAGGCTTTGAAACGGCTGCAGTGGGAAATGAAGCAGGAAGGTGTCGAGTTTGGTCTCGAGGGCGATGAGCCACCTCAGGGAAAGTCAACTGCGTCAACAAAAGCTAGTACCCCAACGCCTGGGTTTATCGCGAGCGAGGATGGCAGCAGCGTCGCGCATGACAGCCTAACTAATGAAGTGGAAAGTGGATTGAATCCGATTCAGAGTGGAAACCCTGATGACGAGCTTTTTGAAAAAAGAGGGGCGGAGAATTTGATCCAGGGCCTCACTGAAGATGTTCAAGGCTTGAGCGTCGAAGACATTATGGGCCAGTTGGACCAGCATAAGAGGAGTCGTGGACGCTCTGGCTCTGATAGTCATGGAAGCAAACCCAAGGTAGGCAAAGCCAAGCAAAAGAGGATGCAGAAAAGTAAGATGGTCAACGATTTTGCTCTTAAATGCACAACATGCCATACCGAGTTTCCTTCACGAAATAAACTGTTTGAGCATGTCAAGGTAAGCCGCCATGCTTCCCCGGTCGGAATGACACGATAGTGTTAACAACCTATTTATTTTGATAAATATAGCATTTATACTAAAAGGCTGTATGGACTTCGTCTTACTTTTTTGCACCTGCCTGAGGACGACTTTTAAAGTGTCCGCCCAACACACCTAGGTAGAGATCCTCCCAGCTAACTGGCATGCGATGAGACAGGCGGTCCGCATGGCAGACTTGTTTAGGCGGGCTACTGAGCTGCCCACAGCTGTCAAAATCAGAAACAATGCCATATCATCGCTGGAATACATTGATATTCTGCGCAAGGCAGTGAAATCCAAAACCCGAGACCTGCACCCTGACACTATTAAGGTGCTGCAAGCGCCTGTCAGAAAGATGGAGAATGTCCTTGAGAGGCAAGTTGCTCTCGATCTTTTGTGGCATCTTGGGCCCGTGGACAGGTTTGAATTGGCTCAAGTACATGCTCGAGCCGGGGAATATGAACTAGCTGTGAAACAGATCAACTACGCTGCCACAGACATGACGGACGAAAAGGCTCAACTGCTGTTGCAGGCAGGAGCGCATCGCGAACTGTCAGCGCTTGTGCGCGATGGCTTCCTGCCCTCCAAGCAGGCGTGGGCTCAGTTACTTGAAGCTGCACTGCAGAACCGGCATCGCAAACTTGCCCAGACTGTCTACTCGTCTCAGCCCTTTCGCGCTAGCGAGCTAATGTCGAGGTCGTTTCAGATAGGGTTGGTTGATCTACTCGAAAAGAAGGATGCAGACGCTTTGCTAAGGGGTATAAATACCTGCAACGGTTATGCTAACCCCATAATTGTACAAGGACTAGCGCGCAGTTTAGCGAAGGAACCTTTGGAGGATGTGATGTCTGGGCTGAGGGCGATGGATCGCCATGTTCACCTCAGAGACGTACGTCCTCTCGCTGGAATTCTGGCTCAAAATGTTCTGGAGGTTTTGGCTCTGCCTGAGCTCGGACCACTGGCGGGCAACGTGCTCTTACTTGGCTTGCATGAGGCATACTCTTCCTTGTTGGTATTTCATGTGCACAGGCTGCTGGTCGATGAGCGCCATTTTGAGGGTGATGCGGAAACTGCGCAAATTCTAGCAAATAGCGCCTTTCGACTCCGCAATTCCAAGCTGGCTGGCTACTCTATTTGGGAAGAATACGTTCTGGGCCACGGCGTGGAGCCGACGCGTAAGTTGTGTGAGTCCATGGTCCGGTGCCAGCTCACGGGTACCGGCTCTCGATCGGTGCTCTATTTTCTGCAAGAAATGCGCCGTCGTGGCGTGTACCTGCGCAAACATGTATTGGCACAGTTGCGGCGGACATTTGCAGAGCGGGAGGACGGCGAGCTCGACCGCATGCTTGGCGATCTGCCGGCTCTTGACGCAGTTAGGACATTTGACCTAGAGTTAGCCAAGAAGGAATCGGAGCCGGTTGCACAAGCGCTCAATAATGATCGCGCATTTCGACTTGGACGCCGCACAGTCGCTGGTGATGCCCTGGCTACGCTGCGGACTATGCTGGACCGAGAAGCGTCGGCTGTGGTTGAACCCAGAGCAAACAACGCAGATCTTGGACAATGAGACTTTATTTATTTGTGTAGCCACCAGTACATTACACATTCCTAAAGCGGCCTCGAAGAGGCCGCACCTTATTGAGTCCGTTTTTTTTTTTTTTTTTTTCTTCTTCTTTGGGTTAGGCTCAATACATAAATTCCTTGGGTGGCGAGCATGGCTATTCGCGAAGTGCGCGCAGTCGCTCGTCCAGCGTGTTTTCTATCTGCTCTTCAGGTAGCGCCGGAGCCGCCTGAGCCGGCGCGGCCAGGTCATGCTTAAGTTCGAGCCCGGCCTCGTCGGCGACCTGCTGCATGAGCAGGTCGACGCCCTCCTGCGGCGTGTCAATTGCGGACGTGGCCGCCGTGGCATTTTCATAGTACGAAGCAGAGGCGTCAAGGTCCTCGAACTGCTCCTCGAACTTGTCCATGACCATCGAGATGCGCTCGGCGTTCATGCTTTCCATGGCCTTGTCCATGCCCTTTATGACCGTGCCCATGTTGCCCGTTACCTGGCGCATCGTAACGGCGGTCTGCACGCGCGACGCCACGGCCTCGACCCGCGAGGCCAGGCGCAGCAGATTCAGCCGTTCGGACTGCTTGCGTGTGGCAGACTGGGCGTGGATGCGCGCGATGTCGTCGTGGCCCTGCTGGATGGCCCGCTTGACCCGGTCCTTCTCCGTCCGGACCTCCTTGTCGTTGCGCGCGGCCTGGCGCCGCAGCGTCTTGGCCGTGAACTTCAGCCGGAACAGCGAGTCTTCCAGGCTTGGCATGGCAAATGCTAACGGTTGCCGCCACGATGTGCCAGCTATGTGTGCCGGCCAGTGTCCAAGTCCCGGACTTGCCCATCTCCCAGCCCCAATCTCCCAGGCATGGCCAAGCTGGCTGTAATTGGATATTCTCCCAGCTCTCATATACACGGGGAAGTTGACTTAGGGAAGTTGTTCGACGGGTGTACGAGTAGAGAGGAAAAGGAGGATTTAAAGACTATGGACTGAGTACTGAGCTAAGTTCTTGTTAGTCGAATTACAGATGTGATATTGGGGACATTTGTTGGGTCGGCTGGCGTACGTTGACGTAGCGCCAAGCTAGTAGTATAGCGGAATCATAGCACGACGAGGCTACAAGTATAAGCAGGTCATAACTTAGTAATCCTTCCGATATACATGGCGTAGATCCACACACCCTTGCCCTTGGTGCGCGTCTAGTCGTAAGCGAGGTAAAACCCAAGCTTGTTTGATGCAGGAACCCGCGAGCTACTCCTGCCCTGGGCTAGGCGCTCATTCGGGCCCAGCTGACCCACTGCAGCTTGCAACGTGCCAGTAAACAACGAGCTGCATACCGCACTGACGGCTCCAAAGCGGCCCCCACACCCGAGCTTCTGCCATCCGACCCGCAAATTGCCGTGACATTGTCCAGATCAGATGCTCGCTCCGCGCGAAATCACGGCGGCTCTGCACGAGTCGCCTGAAGAAGGCACGGCCGCTGTAAAGCGCTTCAAAAGTGCTGTGAAGCGAGAAGCCGTGCCAATCAACCAAACCCAGGCATATTTCGATGCCCTGGCCACTGCTTTTCAACAAAATCACGAATATGCCCTGCACAGTGTGGCGTTTGCCGCCATGTGCCATCTTGTCCGCCGCATCATCACTCAAGACCCGGCAGCTCTGGCGTCGCCGGCGCCCACTGTCCTACCCATCCTGATTGAGCACCTCGCGAGCGACAAGCCGTCCTACGAAACGGCTGCGCGCACCATTGAGGATCTGTGGCTAGCCTGCCCGCAGCCGACAGAAGAGGCTATCCGGGATCTGGCCCTGGCCAACGAGCGGGCCGACATCCGCGAGGCAGGCCTGCACTTACTCGCTAACCACATTACGCTGGTAGCTGGTCACTTTTCCTTTCGTCCATTCACACAGGCTGTCACGCGTCTCATCATTGACCAATCGCCGTCAGTTCGTCAGGCAGCGTTCGCATTGCTCGTGGGTTTCTTTCCCACGGCCAGCGACAGGGCCAGGCAAGATCTCCTCGATGCGCTTGATGTGCAAAATATACCTGAGACGTTGGTCGGTAAGCTGCTGGAAAAGCTACCGGGAACTCCCGATAGGCCAGCATCTCGACCAGATGTCAAAGGTCTGTCGAAACCTATTGCGCCCCCCACGTCCCCCGGACAAGATACTCAAAGCGGCCAGCCACAGCCTGTACAAATTTCCTCGAGCTCAGTGTCCAAAGGCACAAGCTTGCGCGGTGGCAAAACTGGCACGCTTCCGCGTCCTCGACAAGCCCAGCGAAGTCATCCTGGCGGGACCGCGGTGCCAGACGGGCCCAACTCTGCTACCAGCAGCGCGACTCCCAAGCCCAAATATTCGCCACCAACGATCTCTCGACCCGCAGCAGTCTCCTCAGCAACAGGTATTGTTACTCGCATAACTTCGAACCCTCTCTATGCGGCTCAAAGTCTGGAGCCCATCCAAGTCATATCTATTGACGCCTTCCGCAAGGATGTCAACTCGATGCATCCCATTTTTGCCGGGAAGGAGAATGAGAACAATTGGTCACAGCGTGAAAAGGCCATCTCGCGCCTTCGGCAACTTTTACGCGGAAATATGTTTGACTACCCTGGCGACTTTGTGGCCGCGTTGCGCAAGCTGGCAGACGGCCTGACTGCGTCAGTTCTTTCTCTTCGGACCACTTTGGCTACCTCAGCCATGCAACTGGTCAAGGACATCTCGCAGGTGTTTGGCTCCTTTTTTGATCCTATTATTGAGCCTTTCCTAACCAGTTTAGTTAAAGTCAGCGGTGGATCCAAAAAGATCACAGCGAGCTTGGCACATGTCACCATCTGCTCTATGGTGTTAAACACGTCCTATTCATCCAAATATGTCCAGCATATTAGTACTGCTTCCCGCGACAAAGCCTCGCAGGCTCGAGATCATGCCATGCAGTGGTTACGGGTTCTTTTGGTGAGGCATAACTTAGCTATCAGGACTCAGCTCGAAGTTACCGGGGGAGATAATGTTATCGAGAATGCTGTTAAAAGAGGACTCTCTGATGCCCACCCTGCTGTCCGTGAGTCTAGCCGTCCTGTTTTTTGGCTATTTAGTGCCCTATGGCCCGCGCGCGGTGAAAGACTGGCAACCACTCTTGACCCAGGAATCAAAAAAGTTCTCGTTAGGGCCCAGCCCACTGAATTATTTGACGTCGTGGATAACCAGGTTGCTAAGTCCAAGAAGTCGACCATTGAGCGTGTTGACATCCCCGGCAGCAGAAACCCCGACATGCAGACTGACAAGGGCCAGACGAGTTTCACTCCAGGTTCGCAGATACCTGCTATCTATCGCAGAATAAGCCGCGCGCTGGTGCAAAAGGCAGACACCTCTAATTTAGTTGAAGTCGAAATTGCAGCAGCAATTCCTCTTCCCAATGACAGCAATGAAAGAGAAGCCATTCTCATTGACTCAATGCCTGAGGAAAAAACAGATGAGAGCCAGGATCCAACCGAAAAAGGTCATCAGGATGGCGATCAGGATATCAAGCTTCAGGGTGGGGGCGTGTCGCCCTCGAAAGATAACCGCCAGGGCACCGATGGCACGGAAGTCCCTGGTATCAATGACCTAAAGGATGGTGATGACAATGATTATAATGATAATGCGCAAAAATTGCCAAGAATTCAAGCAGAGAGTGGCCACGAATACGAGCAAACCAAAGGCGCAACGGGGAAAATTTCGGAGAGTGTCCACAGCTCGGAGAGCGGCAAGTCGAAGACTGCGCCTGCTGCAGATGATAGTAATGACCCCCAAGACAACGATATGGGTAAAAATGAGGTCCAAGAAGTTCAAGAAGTCAAAGTTGACAGCGGCAGTGCTGCAGCTGAAGCCCGAAAGGTTGCTCAAGAAACAGACGAGGAACGAGCTGAGCGGAAAAAAAATCTCACTGAAATCGCAAAGGAGGTAGAAAAGCAGGCCCGAGGAGGCGAGCCTGAAAATGGCAATGCGGACAAAGAACCGGGTAACACCAAGGACTCTGGTAATGATGGGGCCAAAAACGATAGGGCACAGCCAAGCAAATCGGCTCCAGATCCTATCACGAGTGGCCCTCAAAATGGCACGACGGCTGACACCACGCATGGTGCACTTTCCGGCAAAACGTCTGAGCACGAAGAATCTACTAATAATGGCAATAGTGAAGAATCCGCCAACGGCAAAGATGCTAGTGAAAATGGCCAAGGCGAGACGGACGGTTTAGATGACGCCGTTAACAAGGTCACTAAACAGTATGAGCGGGAGAAGAAATCCGTGGGAGGCACCAACAAGAAATTGTCTACGTTGAAAGAGCTTCTTAGCTCGGAGGACTTGGATACTGTGACGGATGGGGTAAAGATTTTGAGCTTCATAGTCAAAGGACGATCTCCTCCAGCGGAGCTTACCAAGGGATTAGGCTCCGTCTCCCTTCCTGGAGATCCTGACCTTGTTGGCAAGGCATTGATGTACGTGTTTGAGCGCGCAACGGATCAAGTCCCCGAAGTGCGAGATGTCCTCTTGCAGTATGTGTCTCCGGACCTGGTTGCTACCACCCTAGATTATGCAGGACATGCCGTGGTTCTCTATCTAGCTGTGCATTTGCTTCCTGCCGAAGCCCTCTTTATAACATTCCAAGTGATCGAGCCTCTGATGGATGTCGGTGCTTTGATAAACGCTCTATTTGAGATAGTCACTGCTGACGACATAAGCGATGCTGCTATGATGAGCATCGGGCAACTCCTTCTCCGATTTGACAAGGTCCCTCTAACTCCCGCTCTTCGTACTAAGGCTAAAGCTGCTCTGGAAGTTATTTATCGGTTTGGTGATCTAGCACAAGATGTCATGGCATTTTTATCCAGCTGGATTGGGTTCGACAGCGATGATGAGGATTCCTCGGATAGTGATGATGAAAGTGATGAGGAGAAATTAGCTGAGCGGCGCCAAATGAATCGGGAGCGCTTAGCAGTTAAGGTCCCCAACGCAGTCGCACTTGCTGTGACCAGCGCTGCAATTGAGCACGCGGCGAAGCTCGACATTGCAGCTGGAAAAGCGCCTTCATGGCCAGTTCCTAATATTTCTGCCGCAGATAATACCGAGAGCACAGCAGATGAAGCTACTACTCCACGGAGTGCGTTATCACCTGAGAGTTCACCAGGCCACAGTAGTAAGGCCGTCAAAAGTCCAAAATCGTCCGATGGGACAGAAGCTCATGGCACCACCGAACCAGAGAACAACGACGAGGATGACAACAAAGATAATGAGGATCGTCTGAGCATTTATTCAGATGCGGTAACGTCCATGCATCCGATATCGATCTCTTATCGCCCATCAGGGGGAACTACCAAAGCTGTTCGTAGGTTCAGGACGCAGGCAGGAGCCTTGCCTACCTTCTCGGAGGAGAGTGACACTCGGTCTCCATTTGCTAAAATGGAACTTGCTGGACGCAAGCTACGTTCTGGCCTGCCCCAAAATCCGGCAGATATTAGCAAGCTGTTCGAATTGCTGGTAACTTCGCTGGAGGCCAGAAGCATTGAACGCGAGGGCCTTTTACAGCTATCGATCATAGTGAAAGAATCCGCGGTTATGCGTGATATTCAGTCAGATCTCGGGGGCAAGGTTCCCCCAGTCGTCCAAGATGATCCGTTTGCTAAGGTGTTTGCGATGTGGTCCGCGAGACCCGAACTTGAAGTCCGCGTCGAATCTGCCATACTGAGCTACGCAGCCGAGACTCCTGATCTTAGTGAGCTCATACTTGCGCTGTGTCTGCTATTGATCTACGAGCTGCTGTATAAAGGTGCGTATGTCAACGACGTCGAGCACATTAAGGTTATGAATTGTCTCATAATCGTAAGTGGGCGTAAGTTGGCCGAGTCCACTGCGATCTCAGCGTTACCCAAAACACGCGATGCGCTACTGGCCGTGTCGAGTCTGGATGGCCCTGCATTGATGCGAGCGCTGACGTCCACATTCGACGAGAGCCTGAACAGGCGTGCCGCCATGTTCGTTCTGCGGACTATACGCAAGCTACTAGCAACTAACACGCCTCCGACACCAGAGCTGACGGAAGTAATCAAAGCGGCAGTCACGCACAAAGATGTGTATGTGCGCAAAGAAGCATACCCTGTACTTTTGACAATTCACCAACAGAGTGAGGAAGCCAGCGCCGCAATCCAGAGCGAGATGACCCAGGGGCAGCGCCAGCTTTTTAGGTACTATGTTGACGCCCAAGATGCGTGATCGAGCGAATATCCGTTGGACGCGGCCACCCTAATATTTATCACAATTCCATACGGCATATATACCAGAGCGCTCGACGCTTTTGTAACTTAGTTGCTTATTTTGATGGTACTTGAGAGACGCCGTACCAGGACAGTGGGCAAAAGCGCGACCGCCAGGAATGCAAATGTGTTGTGCGACCAAGCAGCCAGCCCCAGCCAGCACACCGGTCTATTTACTCCTGTCCACCGACCTCGTTGATGGCAGCAGATTCACGCGCCTTGCGGGCAGCCAGATTCCACCGGGCAATCACCTCGTCGCTTGTGCCCACGTTTGATTGGTACGTGACCTTATTGCCAAACGCCCAGGTCACGGCAGTAACAGCGGCCAAACCTCCGAGCACAACAACGGTATTACCTTTCCAGTTCTTTGGAATAAAAAACCAGCCGCCAGCAGGCGACCAGGCTTCGCCCTTGATCGGTCCGTGGCCTCCTGCCATGTTTGAAAGGTAGAGGATACTGGTGCGCTGACACATGTTGTAGAAACTCGGGAGCGGTGATTGGTCATGTGACAGCTCCTGTCCAACATCTAACCCCACCAGGGGCCGGTCACATGTAGGCTTGAAGTATCGCTCCCGTTAGAGATCCTGCCGGTTGTTTGAAGCATAAACGAGCTTTTACCTAGCTTGAGAATCCCAGGGAACGTGCGTTGGAGTACAATGCCATTGGGATCGGCCAAATATTGGCAAACCCCAAGCCGGCCGCAGGTAGCTCGGGCCGCACTATGGTTTGGACCACTGGGGCCGGCTAGACATATTAGGATGGCCAAGCGGAGCAATATACAGGCTCAGACTGTAATGGACTTGTAGCACGTATGTATCGGCATTTACATCTGTCATTACATAGAAAGTTGGGTGATATGCCAGTTGGCGTTGCAACTACAATGGAACAGCCCTATTTTTGTTTTGGTCGCTTTTTGCTTGAGCCAAAATGCGTGTTGGCTTGCGGGCCGCATTCCCGTGCTACATGCACGGCTTTGCTGGGCCGGAGTAAGTGTCGAATCTAGACCAGGTAAGGAGCTGCAAGCAGCCACATATACGCAGCAGAAAGCAATCAAGGGCACATTGCAGAGCAGTAACCCTATTGATCATGATGAAATTTCACCGGAAATTCCGGGAAATGGTGCCTCTTCGCAATGTGCGTATACTGCAAGAGGTTCACCACCATTCCTACGTATTCACTGCGGCCTTTGCAAGTTTGGTTCGAGATCAACCCCACAAATGTGCAGCACAGCTATGCCCCCAGTCCCAGCACATTGCGAGTTTAGCACGCATTCGTCTCGGCTTGGCACGGGACTCTAGCGAGAACATGGCTACTGGGCCGATCCGCAAATTGTTTGTGCCTGACATAGCATAACAAAATCGCAAGAACTGAGGCGAAACGGAGTCCCCAATGCAGGCGACGCCGAACAGTGGGAGCCAAGCTTGCATACAGTGCGGCGGTCGGGTAGGTCAACAGCAGCAATAACGTGAAGGCAGCGTAAATCCAAGGTAACTCCACGAGTAATAATCACCAAGTACATTTATTTCCGAGATGATGCGCTCCGTATTAGCCGTCCCTTCTTTGTCAAGATACAGTACTGTCGCTGCCACTTTGCAACGGCGACGTTGCCTGCGGCTCTGCTGCTCATGCGTGCGTTTGCCTTATCCGGGGTGGACCCACGTGGCCAAGCTCACATGACCGCCATGCGAGGTGGTCCACGTGCTGCAGGTGGTGTATATATACATGCAGGTCCCGGGCGAGCCGAGTGGCAGCGAGTGCAGTGCTAATCCGGTCGACCCCTCGTGTCTCTGACTTTTGTATCTCGTCCCTCAGAATGCTGGCTACGCCGCCTCAGAGCACCCACATCGACGCCAAAGATGCTGTGGTCACCGAGGACCTGAAGCTCCCCGAACCCATCCAACCGCTGGCCAAAGCGGCGGCGGTGCCAGTGCCAGTGCAGCCCGCCCGTAGCCACGACCTGGTCCACGCTGCGGCAGCTGCTGCTACCGCTGATGCCGCTGCGGACACTGGCGAGCGCTCGCCGGGCTCGTCGCCCGACCTCGTGGCTACCGGCTCAGGTAAGGCGCCGCGGCGCAAGAATCACTCGGAAATCGAGCGGAGGCGGCGCGAACGGGTAAACGCCAAATACAACGAACTTCGCGAGCTTGTGCCGGCCTGCCGCGCCTTCCGCTTTGCCCGCCGCGGCGGCGACGCAGGGCTTCACAAGCTGGACATTCTGACAGAGGCCGTCTCGTACATCCACCAGCTGCAAAAGGACCTGGACTGCGCCAAAAAGCGGGACGTGACGCGGATCTCTTATTTAATGAATTAGTATTTATTTGCAGGATATTCTCCTGTGCAATGTTGCTGTAACTGTACGATATATGTATGTCTATCTTTGAGTTGTTCTAACGCGTTTTTATAACAGACGCCGACGCTAATTCCCGTAAAAACCGCGGCTCTCCAGCATCAGCACAATGCGGTGTACGGCGGTACGCACGTCCGTCTGCGACAGGTCAATACTCACGTCCGCATCCTCGGGCACCTCGTAGGGCGCGTTCACACCGGAGAACTCAGTGATCTTGCCCTCGCGGGCCAGGGCATACAAGCCCGTGCGGTCGTGCTTCTCGCAGTACTCCAGCGGGGTCGACACATGCACGACAAAGAAATTGCCGTGTTTCTCGACAATGCGACGGGCTGCGCGTCTTCCGTCTTCGTAGGGCGCGATAGGCGCTGCAATCACAGCGGCGCCGGCCTTGTTCAGCTCACCGGCAACAAAGGCAATACGTTGCAGATTGGTGAAGCGGTCGTGCCGGTCAAAGCCCAGCTCAGCGCTCAGCTCCTGCCGGATGGTCTGGCCCAGCAGCAGTGACACAGGCCGGCCGCCTTGCTGCTGAAACGTGACTTCGAGTGCCCGCGATATGGATTCGCGGCCCGAGTTATGCAGGCCCGTGAGCAACAGCGTAAAACCCTGTTGCAGGCGCGGCGGATGGTTCTCGCGCAGTACCTTGACCACCTCAGGGTACGAGAACCACTCGGGAATGGTAAGGCCCAACTTGAGACGCCGGCGCAGCTCAGTACCAGAGATGTCCAGCGTTTTGACGCCCTCGGCCACTTCGTCTTTGGGAGCGTACTCGTCCTTGTCCGGCAGATACGTCATCATCTGGAAGGGCACCACTACAATGCCCAGCTCATCCTTGTACTTTTCCACGAGCACCTGAGCGTCATACGGTCCGTAAAACTCCTCTCCCTTGGAGTTCTTGCCGGGTCCCGCATGGTCGCGGCCCACGATGAAGTGCGTCGCACCATAGTTCTTGCGAATGATAGCGTGCCACACGGCCTCCCGGTCGCCGCCCATGCGCATGGCCAGCGGCAGCAGCGACAGCAAGGCCATGCCATTCGGATAGCGGGGCATGAGTGCCTCGTAGACGCGGACCCGCGTAAAGTGGTCAATGTCGCCGGGCTTGGTCAGTCCGACCACAGGATGGATAAGGACATTGGCCTGGTGCTGCCGCGCGGCCCGCACGGTCAGCTCCCGGTGGGCACGGTGCATAGGGTTCCGTGTCTGGAAAGCCACCACGCGCGTCCAGCCGAGCTTGTTGAACTGCGAGCGCAACTCGGCAGGCGTGTTGCGCAGAATGGAGTAGTCGTAGTGAAGCACGCGCGATACGGCCTCGACCTTGCCTCCCACGTAGTGGGTCTTTACCGTTTCGTGGAGGTACTTGATCGCCGGGTGCTCGGGATCACCACGGAACACCTTCTCAGCCTCGCGGAGTTTGTTGATTTCCCAAAGGTCGCTCACAGTAAGAATGGCCAGAGCCTCGTTGTTGCGGGAGTCGCGCAGTGCCACACGGGTGCCCTTCTGATCCAGATGCAGGCGTTTGATTTCGGCAGTGTTTACATCCAGCGTGATGGGCATCGAGAACAGCGTGCCGTCGACCAGCCGCAGGTTGTCAACCACGCCCTCGTAGTCGGCGTGCGACATGAAGCCCTCGAGCGGCGAGAAGCCGCCGCAAAGAATCAGCTCGAGATCGCAGAGCTGGCGCTCATTGAGCTCAAGGTCGCCGAGAGCGGCCGCCTCTGCCCGCAGCTCGTCGGCCCGTGGAGCGTCGCGGGCAAGCAGGTCCTTCAATACGCCTCCGTGCGGACGGTTGGCCATCGTGTGTAGGTATGCAAAAAGATAAAATTAAAAGCTTGGCGTCTTCAAGGCCCAAGACGTGCAATGCCGGGGGATCCGCTGGGCCCCGTCATAGCCAGTGACTCTATATAGGTACTGAAATTTCACGGCGTGCAATCACGCAATCGCTGGTGCGTCAGCCCTGTCTCCTCAGCTTGGACGGCCAGCCAGCCAGCCAGGAGCCCAGCCCCAGCCCATGCCCCCGCGCCCCCACGCCCCCACGCCCCCACGCCTTCACGCCTCCCAACCCTCCGGAGCCTCCCAGCAGCCTATATAAGCCCAGGCACTTCCTCCCAATTTGCCATCTCTTTGCCATTTGGCTAAGATCAAGTGTAGTATCTGTTCTTTTCAGTGTAACAGCTGAAACGGCACCAAGTGTGCCTTGATTACTTAGTTTTTGAATGCCGGTCCCGGGCCTCTGAGCTTGCTCACACCGGGGACCACCGTGTCGTTGCCGCTGCACTAATGGCGACTGATGCTCGTTTTCGGAGTCGGAGGGCTCCGCCCGTGAACGAGCGTGGGTCGCATGTTCAGCCGCTGCTATGAATAGCATGCTAGGAATAACAATATAAAAAGAAAGAAGGGAAAAAAAAAAAAAAAAAAAAAAAAGAAAAAAAGTGTTAGTACATTAGAGCGTCTACAAAGATAGTTATAGGATGCCATTAAGTCGCCGGCTGGCCAGCAGGGAGATAAATAGCGGCTACTTGCCGTACAGAAGATAGTTGAGAATGTCACACAGCGTGATCAGGCCCTTGAGCGCGCCATGCTCATCCACCACGCACAGTCGCAGCACGCGGCTGCGCCGGATGGTCTCGATGATGTCGGCCAGGGTGTCTGTGTCTCCGCAAGTCAGCACGCCCTCGTAGTCGTCGGGTCGGCGCATCAGCGCCTCGCCAATGGTGAGCGACAGGTCGGTGAGAATCGAGCCGCCCTTGACCAGCGTCAGCAGGTCGTACGACTCGTACACATTGAGGAGCGTGCCGGCGTCGTCGACAACGGGCAGGCACGATACGCCGAGCTCGGAGAACTTGGCGGCCGCGTCGGCCAGCGACGTCTCCATGCTCACGGTGACAACATCGCGGGTCACAAGGTCCAGATTGGAAATGGGCTGCCGCAGATCCTGGGTCTGCTTGCAGTTTAGGGCGATGAAGCGCAGCACGCGGTACTGGGTCAGCACGCTCACAACGAACTGCCGGCCAGTGTCCTTGTCGGTGTCGACGAGTGGCGCGCGGTGCGCCTTGAGAGCAACAATCGCCTCGCACGCCTCCTTAAGCGAGCGCGCCGGGTCCATCGACGTCGCGGCCACCTGGTCGGCGCCCATGGTCTGCTTGATCTCGTTCAGCGCGCCCAGCGTCACCGAGCTCAGGCCCTCGCCCGTGTCCTGGTGGGTCTGCCCGGCAAAAAAGTGGATGGCATCGATATAGTCGCTGGCGGTCAGCAGCCCCGCGAACTTGGAGCCGGCCGAGTCCCACAGCGGCGCGCTGATAATGCCATTCTGCAGCATGGTGAGCAGCGACGCCTTGAGCGTGAGCGACGTGTCGAGCATCACGAGCTTGAACGACACAGGCAGCACGTCGTAGGCGGTGACTGACGTCAGGAACCGCCTGATATCCTCGAGCGCGGAGACCTGCGACATGCAAAAAGGGCTGGAGGCTGGCCAGGCTCGGGTAGGGAAGGAGAACAAATGGGTCGGAGAAGCCGGGACTGGCTGCAGCTTAGATTAGCGGCTCCGGCCGGGCTGGCGAGGTCGAGCTTGGCGAAGGCTGCGCGCGGTGGGCCTGCTGTGGCTCGAGCCACTAAGCATCCTGCCTGGTAGGGTTGGGTGGCACCGACGCTCCCTCTGCTGCTGCTGCTGCTGCCGTGCAGCACAGGGCCAAAGGTGTGCCGAGCACGGAGGTGCCAGCCAGGGTGCAAGTCAATGCTCACTAGCCACCCGCGTTCGCACATAGCACGTTCATATATTGAAATTACAACAAAGAAAAAAAAAAATAAAAAACAAAATTAAAGAAATAAAAAAGAAATAAAAAAAAGAACAAGAAAGGAAAAGAAAAGAAAAGAAAAGAAAAGAAAAAACAGAGGAAAGACGCTGATTGATCTCTATTGCAAGTCTCCATGTTTAGAGGCACGGGAAGAAGCCCTAGTAACATGCGGCAAGCCGGGGGTGGGTGCCCAGCGCCCCAAACCACAGCGTGGGCCCACCGTCCGCTTCTCTCCCTTTCCCACGGGGTCTTGCTGACACCCTGGCCTCCACACGTCTCCACAGGAACCTGCCTGATCTCTCCACCTTACACTAACAGTACACTATCTTCCACAATGAAGGCCGTGGCTTTTCTTTCTTTCCTTGGCGTGACGCTGGCCGCATCGCCCAACGTGGTACAGCTCACCGGCAAAACCTTCGATAAGTTCATTGCCAAAAACGACCTAGTGCTCGCCGAGTTCTTTGCTCCGTGGTGTGGCCACTGCAAGGCCCTGGCCCCGGAGTACGAGAAAGCGGCCACCGAGCTAAAAACGTACAAGGACACCACGATTTCGCTAGCCAAAATTGACTGCACCGAGGAGCAGGAGCTGTGCTCTGCCCACGGCGTGACCGGCTACCCGACGCTCAAGGTGTTCAAGGGCAAGGACACCGTCGAGGTGTACGCGGGCGCGCGTGAGTCCGATAAGATCGTCAAGTACATGATCAACCGCTCGCTGCCTGCCGTCACCGTGGTTGACTCGGCCAAGGCGCTCGAAAAGTTCCTGGAGGGCCGGACCGTAGCCGTGGTCGCCAACTTCAAGGACAAGGCCGTCAATAAGACCATCGGCGACCTGGCCGACAAGCTGCGTGATCATGTTCCTTTCGTGGCGTCTTCTGACCCCAAGGTGACTGAAAAGTATGGCCTGACCTCGCCTGGCCTGGTCGTCTACAAGAACGACGAAGAGCCCTCGGTGTACGACGGCAAACTCACGGATCTTGATGCCATTGCTGCCTGGTTGGCCTCCGAGTCGTTCCCCACTTTTGGCGAAATCGGCCCAGACAACTACGCATCCTATATGCACTCTGGTGTACCCATTCTGTTTGCCTTTGTCGAGACCCCCGAGCAGCGCACTCAGCTGCGCAACTACCTGGCTCCGCACACCAGCGAGCTCAAGGGCAAGGCCAACATTGTGTTCTTGAACACAACACTGTTTGGCGGACACGCCGAGAACGTGAACCTGCGTCCCGAGTTCCCGGCCCTGGTTGTACACGATATCGCGTCCAACAAGAAGTACGTGCACTCCCAGGATGTTGAGCTCAATGCCGACTCGGTAGCCGAGTACGCCAAGGCCTATGCTGCTGGCACTCTTGAGCCTTTTGTCAAGAGCGAGGAGATCCCCAAGACCCAGGACAATGCTGTGTACACGTTGGTGGGCAAGGCGTACGACGACGTGGTGTTTGACGAGACCAAGGACGTCCTGGTGGAGTACTACGCCCCGTGGTGCGGCCACTGCAAGAAGCTGGCACCCACCTACGAGGAGCTTGCCCAGCTATACGAGCCGTTTGCCGATGAGGTAGTGATTGCCAAGCTGGACCACACCGTCAACGAGGTGCCTGACGAGATCCAGGGCTACCCGACGATCAAGCTGTACCCGGCCAACGCCAAGGACAAGCCGGTGGTGTTCGATGGCGAACGCTCTCTTGAGAAGCTTGTCAAGTTCATCAAAGAAAACGGATCGCACCACGTCGACGCCCAGGTTGTCGCTGCCGACGGCGACGACGACCTTGAGGACGGTCACGAGGAGCTGTAAAAGGGCGACGGGCCACGCCCCAAACTGACGTTCTGTCTACATATATATACATGAACCATATATTCATTTCGTGTGTTGCTTCCTTCGTGCGCGAGCACAAGGCGCGTGCCTTATGACTTTTTCGGCGGCGGAGGCTGGGTCTCTTCCTCGCCAGACGGCCGCCAGCCGTCGACTTCCCGGCTCCTGGCTGTCTGCTCGTCAAAGTAGGCGTCGAGGTCGGCGTTGGGCTTGGCACGGCTGGTTGCGCGTGGCCTTCTGCTCTTGGGCGGTGGTGGCGGCCCGGCCAAAGGCGCGGAGACAGGCGGAGCGGCCAAAGGTGCGACACTTACGGGGCCCGGCTCGCCATGGCTGGCGCCGGCGCTGCCACTGGCCCTGGCGCCGTGGTCGCCGTCGTACAGCGTGTGCCCCGGAGCAGCCAAGGCCCCGGCATCGCCTGATTTCTCCACTTTCGGCAGCCGGTGTAGCAGCCCGTAGCCCACGCCACAGCCCATGAGCCGGTTTCCCTGCGGGTCTTCGACGGGGATGATGCGCACGGGGCGCACCGTGTCGTAGTCGTGGTTGTATACAACCAGGTTGACGGCTCCATCACGCGCCGGGTCGTTGGCCACCCGCGTAATGACACGGCCGAGCAGGCCCTCGCCGCCGTGCTCGAGCATGCCGTCCTCAGCCGCGACAATGTAGTCGGCATGCGAGATCAGACCGGCCTTGTCGGCGGGGCTGCCTGCGGTCACGTTCAGAACGTGCCAGACATAATCTGCCACGCTGATCGGCGTCCACTGCACCGAGAGGCCGAGGCCAAAGTCGATCAGGCCCTCGTCAGTGTTCAGCTCGGTGTTCATGCGCACAGGAAGGGCCACGTCGCGCTGGACGCCGCCCTTGGCGCTCCACAGCGTGAGCCGCGCCGGGTTTTCTGCCTGCAGCGCGGCCGCCAGTGGCTCAATGGGCACTGTTTCTGACTCGACGGCGACCGGCAGCGCCGGATCGCGCGTGACAAAGTCGCGCCCGTTCACAGCCACGACAAAGTCGAATAGCGCCTCGACGCCCGCAGCGTGCGCCGCCGAGTCGGGGTTCACGTACAGCACCCGGAACCCGTATGACGGCCGCAGCACCTCCTGGGCCTCAGGCGCTATGATTCCCTCGGCCTGCTTGACCAACTGCCTAGCATACCTCCACATGTTGGTGGATTTGCTCTCGTAAGGCATGCGGAGCGCCGGGTTGTCGGCCGGTTGGGCTGCAAGCTGCAAGCAGAGATTGGGAGAGGTCCACGTTTCAAGACGTTACCTGGCATCGTCGCCGAGCTTAGCCAGCGTTACTAGTTGTTGGCTATCTTCGAGCAAAAGGAGCTAGGTAGAGTTCAATATTCGACAATAAATAGGTTTTCAGCTATTGCTGCTTATTATTCGGCTCGTGGACAGCTGTTCGTTCCGCTTATTCGTGTTGGGGCGTGGGGCCGAGCCCTGGGTGCCAACGGGTGGGCCCTACAACAGCCGTAGAGGCTCAAACGATGCTCTCTAGGCGCTTTTCCCGAACTCTTTCCTGATTTTCATCAGCTTTAATAGTCATCCTCACGAGCCAATCGAGCACGCCAAATACGGCAAGTCCAATAATCCCCAGTATTATTAGCACAAGTACGTATTTGACCGCCAAGCTGTCCCGCACGTCGTACCCAAATAATTCCAAGAGTCCCGGGCACTCCAGCGCTGAGGAGAGCTCTCCCTCCACAGTGGCATGTTCCGCTAGTAAGAAAGGGCTCGCAGCCCGACTATAGGTGCTCATTTGTATGCTTGCGTTAACTCTGCCTAAGATGCCAGGCCCACTTCTGTCCGCGAGATCCTTTGCCGGCGTTTATAAAGAGGACGAGCTAAAACTAGACCTGCAGCTTGCTGCATATGACTCCGTAGGATGAAACGCACTCGTGCCTGGAAGGCGCCTCAAGCGGTAAAGCAAGCATTAATTTTCAAAACCCTGGTTATACACATGGGGCGAGTTCGCGTTCCTCTAGCCAGCGTCCGCCTATGTACTCACTAGATAACTGAACTCGGTGCTATCCGATATTAATTATCATGCAACGTTGTCGAGGGGTGCATACGGGCTGTGCTCTGCAGCCAGGAAGAATCACCTGTCGCAGTGCACCCGAAGCGATTGGAAAAACAATAGCATGCTTTCTCACCATAATTTTGGATACAATTTCATATGCCAGGACGCTTTAGGAAACCTGACTGCGATAAGCCACTATCTGCGACTTGGAGTTGTGTGGAGACGATGCACGGAGCTGCACATCCTTGCAGGTAATTTTATGTAGACGCAGGGCCGGGGAAAAGCTCCTTAAAATAGTGCTGGCAGATCTAGGGACAGCTGCCGCGCCGGGTCCGGAAATCCCACAACTTGATAAAATGAAGCCAGCTTCTGTTTCATCCCGGTTGTACTAAGAAACGTTGACGGGGGCTCGCAAGTCAACCCTCCTACACAGTGACCGGGCCAAGCGCTACCGAGTCGGCGTTCCTTGATCTCCACTAGGGCTGGGCTAGCTGCTGGCCGGGCTGGCTGGCTGGCGGGGATAATGGGGCGCGATGCGCCAGGTGAGCAGCTTTGCTTCCTGGGCCCAGGTCAAGCACACCGGCACGCGACCTGCTGAATAGGAACTTGTAACTAGTGTATACCGAAAGGATCACTAAGCTTTGACCTTGCTCATACGTGCTAGCCTCGTGCTTTATCACATTTGCGATTCGGCCAACAAGTACTCAAAACAGCTACTCAGTCCATAGTCTTAATCCTCCTTTCCATCTCCGCTTGTACACCCGTCGAAGTATCACTTGAAAGTCAGCTTCCCCGTGCATCTGAGAGCTGGGAGGACATCATATTACACTAGTCAGGTCTAGGGTGCGAGTGGACCCAGTTAACTGGGGACAAAATCATTCCAGGCGACAGTTGGAGGCGTAACAGCTCGACGCACCGTTACTCAGCACGGTCAGCACACCCACAGCGGTTAGGTACCCAACTACCTAACTGCACCGGACCTGCTAACTGGAGCCTGGGCATCATATTTCGCTAGCCGGCGATGCAGGATGCCTCGTTCAAGTCCACCGTTGTGGGCCTGATTATTGGCTCGCTGGTGTTGTGTGCCAACTTCCAGTTTGGTCTACAGACAGGCTGGGTGTCGATGATGTCCATGCCTGCGTCTTTGCTTGGCTTTGCCGCTTTTAAGGCCCTGCGCACAGTTCTATCGGCTCAGGAAAACGTTTACATCCAGAGCGTTGCTGTCGCTGTGGGTACTGGGCCACTGGCCTTTGGTTTTGTTGGCGCCATTCCCGCAATTGAGCTGCTCATCACCAAAGCCGAGGGCAAGATCAAACTGTCTTCGCTGAAGCTCATGGTTTGGTCCTTTGGTATTAGTTTTATGGGAATCTTTACGGCGAAGCTTTTGCGAAGGACAATTCTCTACCGCGAGAAGCTTAGATTCCCTAGCGGCTCTGCAGCGGCGAACTTGATCGGCGTACTTCACGATAAGCCAGTCCAAGATCCCCTTGCAGGCGCCCCTGCAAACTCCAATTTAGACGGGACACCCACTGTGGAACCTTCTCAAGCCCACCGTGACTATAAGAAGAACGTATCCTACCTCAGTTACTGCTTCTTAGGCTCGTCGGTATTCACTGTCCTTGGTCGGTTTGCTCCCTGGCTGCGCGCGATTCCCATTTTCGGCAGCCGTGCCGCCGCAAATCTATGGGTTTTGGACCCTTCGCCGGCATATATTGGTCAGGGAATGATTATGGGGTTCGAGACTACCCTCTCGATGTTCTGGGGCGTCGTGTTAGGCTGGCTGGTTCTGGCCCCGCTCGCCAGGGCCAAAGGCTGGGCCCCTGGCGCTATCGATGACTGGCAGAACGGTGGCCAGGGCTGGATCATGTGGATTTCTCTTGCAATCATGGTTGCAGATACATCAGTGTCCCTCTTTGTGCTGATATATCGCTCTCTGTACCAATCTTTGGCTTATGTGCACAAGTGGACACGCCTGCCCGCTGATGCAGAGGTCCAACCGTCCCGCAATGTTGACTCTCTGGACAACGACGATGAAGATGATCGCATTGTCGTTGGCAGACGGTTCACAACGCAGCATCTCACCGGACTAGGCCTCATTATCGCCTCCGTGCTATGTGTGGCTGTAACGAAGTTACTGTTCAAGTCGGCCCCCGTTCTCGAGTTGACTATTGGGGTGCTTTTAGCACCACTTTTCTCCCTCCTGGCTATTAGGGCTCTGGGTGAAACAGATCTGAACCCCGTTTCGTCGCTGGCGAAGCTTACGCAGCTCATTTTTGGCGTGATGATGCGCAATAAGCCACATGCCGTACTCCTCAATATTGTTGCCGGAGCTATTACGGAGGCGGGTGCTCAGCAGGCAGGCGACCTTATGCAAGATTTCAGAACAGGTCAAATGCTAGGTGCCTCTAACATTGCCCAGTTCATGGGGATGGCCATCGGCACCCTGTGGTCGGTCATTCTGTCAGCGTTGGTATACAAGTTGTATAACCAGGCGTACAAAATTCCCGGGAAAGAGTTCCGGATTCCCACAGCCTTCATCTGGACTGACGCTGCGCGGCTCATGACCGGCGAGGGTTTGCCTCCTCGTGTTGGCGAGTTTGCAATGGCATTCGGGGCTCTGTTTGTTGTGCTAGCAATATTCCGGTACAGAACAGGTAACAACTATATCCCCTCGGGCGTAGCTGTGGGAGTGGGTATGTACAGTGTACCCAGCTTCACGCTGGCCCGGTTTGTTGGAGGCATCATTGCTCTGTATGTTTCACGACGATGGCCCGGCAAGGCCGCGTATAACTTGCGTATGAATATTGCGTCAAGCGGCCTTATTCTTGGAGAAGGCGTAATGTCGGTGCTGGCACTGGCGGTAAGCCTTGGTGTGTCCAAGGTCAAGTAAATAAAAATTAAGCTATTATCGGTAGCAACTATGTACAAGTGTCTATTTTTGTCCTTCCTGTGGCAGACGTCCCATCATGGGTTGCGATTGGCGCGAATGCTCTCGTCCACTTTGTCTTCGACGCGAGCCAAGAATCCCTGCTTGTCGAGGTAGCCACCCTTGTTGTGTTTTTTGAGATCGTCGTTGATGCCCTCTTTGTCCACAAACCCCAACCAGTCGAGCTTGCTCTTCTGCAGGGTGTTAAGCTTCTTGGTCTTGCCCGCTTGATACTCTTCTAGCAACGAGGTCTTCCGCTTAACAGGGCCCGGCCTTCGCTTTTTCTTGCTACCACTATCCTCTTTGGCTAGCTCAGCATATTCCTTAGCTGCCGCAGCGACAGCCTCTTCTTTTTTTTGTTCAAGGTAGGCGCGGCCCTCCGCACTGGAGCGCAGCACTGTCTTGGTCTCTGTCGAAACTTTGCCAGCAAACTTGTAGGTGCGTTCAATTGTAACATACTCCTCGCCCAGCGGGTGCTCTTTTCCCGAGGGCCGCGAAGAGGTGGTGGTGGCGTCCGGCGTTCCGGATTTAGAGATCTCGCCCGAAGATGGTGAGGCGGTCTTGGACACTGTGCCTGTAGGGCCAGGCGAGTTGAATTCTTTCCATAATGCGTCCACATCTACCGCAGACGTCTCGGCCTGTTTGTACCCGGGCTTCGCTTCAGCAAGCTTCTGAGACCGCGTCTTGATGAGACCGCCGCCGGTGCCGACATCCTTGTACTCTGCAATATCGTTCTCGCTTGCATCCGAATCGCCGTCCGAATTATCTAGAATATCGGGGTTGAAATCCTCATCCTCGCTTTCGCGATAATCATCCTTAGCGGGCGACTGATCAGGCGTTCCAGCCATATAGCGTGCGTGCAGAAATGTGGGTGTCGATTGGGAAAGTTGGCGCCTGTGCTGGGACAGCTAATCTGGTGACATAGCGAAGTGTCCTGGCGGCTTAAGTCTGCGTCAGCGACTCGCGGCAGCTTGTCAGGATTGTCAGGTCACCCCACAGTACGTCGAGTTACCGCAGACGAAAACGCTGCAAGTTCTATAATAATTTGACGCACTCGTCCGACCAGTGGAATAATAAGTATTGCTTTCGAGCTCTATTTACCAGCATTCCGAGAAATGGTCAACCCCTAGTAGCTTTATCTTGCAATGCCCCTACTCTCGCTGAAACCCTGGCCCCCTCTTTTCCCACCGTCCGCTGGGTGACAACCACGCAGCCAGGTGACGCAATGCGCCACAGGCCACCACGGAACTGGGCTTGCTGGCCGAAGTGTCATGCAAGTTTGCATGCGGCTTGGACAGATGGTGCAGCCCTGGAAGCGTTGCGCTACCCGCTCGCAAAATCCTGATGGGTTTGTGGCAGATAGACGCTGGGTGTCCGGACTGCCCCTATCTGGCCAGCACCAGCCATCGCTGGCCATCGCCAGCGGATCAAGTCGGACGCGTTTCAGGCGCTCGTGAAGAACCAAAAATAGTCCAAGACACTGAACGGGACCACCCGTATGCATGTTCCAGCCCACTTGCATAGACTCCAGAGCCAACGTGGGTGGGACTTGACAGGCAGCGCGGCCGTCGAACCACAGGGTCCCATTTTAGGGCGAGAATCGACGCGGCCAGCAAGCATATGTGTACAGATGGCACGCGCTTGGATTTTGGTTGGCCGTGCCGTATATTCGGCTGGTCCGCACCATTCAAAGAGTCTCCTAAAAATAGAAGAGCCAAGCACTTTGAGTGTGGGCTCAACTCTGTCCAAGCAACCGCAAAACCTGCGGCAACGTTGCCAGGCAGACGCGTCCAGTCGCAGGCAAAGGCCGCAGGTTCACGCACCGGCTGCAGGCTCCCGCAGGCCTACCCGACCCGTTTCGCCAGAGCTCTTGCAGGCCGTGCAGGAGCTTGCAGGTCACGGCCAGTCCACGGGGCGCGCGCTCTGCGTCCAGACCTGCGGGCAGCGTCCCATAAATGTGGCTGACAAAACGGCACCACCGGGCGCCTGCAGACAATTGCCTAGACAGACATCACACACCCACCTCACGCACTGGAGTAGTGCGGGCAGCGGCAATCCCCTCCCAGAGTACTTTGCCAGACACTACGACGATGGAGGCGGTGCGTAGTGATAGCGACTCCGATGGCCCGGCCAGCGCGGGCGGCGCCAAGCTGAAGCGCGCCTTGCCTGCGTCGCCGGAGCCGAAGCCGAAGCCGAAGCGGCCCAGCGTGGAGCGCATGCCGCGGCCAAAGCCCAGCCTCGCGGCCATGGCGTCTGTCGACGGTGAGCCGTCGGCCGCCAGCAGCCCTGCCGGAGCATCTGGCAACGGCGCAGACGTGTCCGTTCAGAGCAACGCTTCCAGCAGCTCGCACAACTCGGGCGGAGCGGGCGGCAACCAGTGGCACGGCCCGCATTCGCATGGCTTTTTGAATCAGGCACGGGATGCCTTCATCTACTACGGAGGCTCTGTTGAAGATCGGGTCCACCAGCGAGTACTGCTGGAAAGCAGCCTGTGCTCGCGCATCTTGGGCCACGGTGGTCGGAAGCTTGCTAGCATGCGCACTACTGCGGCCAACGGGCGCTTGGATGCATGGATTTCCAAGGACGTGAGCGGCGGCTCCCAGTTCCGCATTTTGCATGCTCTTGGAGCCCCGTCTGATATTGCCAAGTTTTATGGCCTGGTTGTGCGTACCATCTACGACGAGCCGGAGGGCCCCTCGGCCGTCAGCTCCCGTAGCTATGATCTCAAGCTGCTCATGCCGCATCCTATGATGGGGCGGCTCATTGGCTCCCGGATGACGAATTTTAAAGATATCGAGACGAGCTCCGCGGCTAACCTCAGCGCGGAGCACAATCGCCTGCCTGACAGCGATGAGCGCGTCATCCACGTGTATGGCGTGGCCGACGCCGTTCATATAGCCGCATATCATCTCATGCGGACGATGTTCGAAAACATGCGGGCTTTAAGATCACACAAGCACAACCCCTTCGTACCCAGGGCCAATCTGAAACTTGAACTGCGCTCGGCTCACCAGATGCAGCGTCCTGAGCGCCAAGATAAATCCGACAGGCCCGACAGACCGGACAGATCAGACCGGGATGATCGCTCTCAGGTGGGCAGGGAAGATGCCGAAAAAGAGCGAAACGGTAGATCGGTTAGCAGCGTTAGTGGCGAGCTCTCCACCATGACAGCCAACGGGTCCACCTCTTCTCATACTCCTGCTAAGCTTGAGCCGTCGCTGCCTGAGATGCTCCCGGTTAACGGTGCACCTCAGATTGCCACCGCCTATGAGACGGCCAAAGAGTCGCGCAAGAAGTCCCTCCGCCAATTGATTCGGCTGCCCAAGAGTTGCAGCGGCGGTGGCCTCGACGCCGTTGTGCGTAATATTGGCCTGGTGACAGACTGTAGCGTTAACCATGTGGACGACGGCGACTCAGAGAATGCGACGCTTGAGTTGGAGGGCCCGCCCGAAGAGAATACGCTGGCAATCTATTTAATCTACCGCTTCCTGCGCAAGCGCCCGTGATTTATGAAGCAGTACATCGCGCCTAATCGGTATGCCCACAATCCGTTTGAGACGCCACGGATGGGCCATTCTTATTCACGGCTGCCAGGTTTATAACATGCTTTTACGACGTAACGATTAGTGTATACTAAATCAATTTTCGCACCATGTGGCTATCATGCCTTGCGTTTTGTGGCCAGAAAGTTTACCAAGTCTATCCACAGCCCTGGCTGCGTCTTGTTTTTGCCATCGGCAAACCAATTCACCAGTGCCCGTGAATAGAGGTCGCTCACAACTTTGATGAGCTCGCCATCAAAATTAACCAGCAACTTAGAAGCAAACACGCCCACCTGGTTGATGGCCAGGGAGTGCGGCTTGGAGTTGGAGCTTGGTGCCCGCGTCAGGGCGCCTTCCAGTGCCTGTTTCGCCAGGTCGACCTGTTCAGGGTTCTCTAGGGCGTACTGCGTCTTGCGGCAAATCCGGTTACGCACAAGTTCACGAGCTTTATCACCCACCGCTTGGTCTTTTGTCTGCTGAATTAGGTCCAAAACTGGCAAAAGAATATGTAAGCCATCAACGCGCGTCGGCTGTTTGGCAACGTAAATGTCTAGTAGATCCAACACTCGGCTCTTGAGCAGTGAAATGTTCTGCTTGGCTCGGACATTGTCTTTCTTCTGCTGCTTAGATTTGGATAAACGCAGCTGGCGATCTCTAAATATGGCCGAAAGCTGAGTATCGAGTGCTGACATTTGCTCGTCATCCATCGACTCGTCTTCATCTTCATCGGCCCCTGTTCCATCGCTGCCATTCACATCCTGGTCAGAGTCCACCTTGGAGCCCTTAACATTAAGCGTCGCAGCCAGTGCCCGCTCGGCCTCCTCATCCACCGCAATGTCCTCGTCACTTTCGGTTCTGGAGCCGGCACCTTCACTCTCATCGCCTTCATTGTCCTCCTCATCATCTTCCCCATCTTCAATAATTTCTTCTTCATCTTGAGAGGCTTCATCATCATCAATAGTGTCGAATAAATCATGCTGTCCCTCGGTGTCCTCATTTGTCTTGAGGACGTCGAAGAGGGTCTCCAGAGACTTCAACGAAACTTGTTCAGAAAAAGAGGCCCAGACATCTTCTGAGAGCTTGCGCAAGAGCACAGACTGTTGTGAAAGGAAGCTCAGAAGAATCTCCGTGAGTACTTGACTGGTGTCAAGATCGTTATCACTGTTCTCCTGGTTGCGCTGTTTACCGGCAACATTATTATATACCATTTGAATTTCTTCCAGAATTGACACAGCCTCTGCGTCAGTAGCATAGACTTGGAGAATCACCATAGAGAACAACAGCTCGAATGCTTGTAGCTGTGGAGTATCGGCATGCCGCGAGGAAAGCCGCTTGGTGTGGATCTTTTCCACAGTTGCTTCGGCGCGCTGTTTGGCTTTGAGAAAGTCTCCATCAAACTCCAGTCGCGGCTTCAGCCCTTTGCTTTGAAGCTTGAGAGTTCGACGCAGTACAAAGTATGGAACAGAGACACCTTCGATGTTACGTCCCATAGTATTGGATAAAATAGACATGAGTCGCTGTTGTGCGAGCTCAGCATCGGATGCTGAACTTTTCGAGAAGAATGCAACTTCTGCCAGACTTTTTAAAACGTCCACTAACCATAGTGCATTGTCAGCTTTGCTCACTTTCACAATATGGATAACAGTATCAAGAGCCCACTGCCTTTTACCAGCATCATCGCCAGCTTTGTAGATATTAAGCAAACCGGCGACCAAATGGTCCACATCGTCGCTAAGATGGGTTAAAAGCTCCTGTACAGTCTTGGTTTTGGACAGCTTATCAAAATAGGGATTGACCCTGACTATACCCTCAATGATAGCACCTGCGCGACCCTGTTCGCGAGCGACGGTCAAAAGCACGGATACCACGTGCTTGGCCATTTTGTGCAAATACCGGTCACTCTGGGCCAGCTGATTGGTGAGTGAGCGCACAAGGTGAGGAGTGAGCAATATTTCGGGGCTGGAAACGACCGGAAACCAATTGTTGAAAATTTCAAACCCCCACAGCTTACGTTCAGGTGACGCTTTGGACGCAAAGTAGCCCTCGTCGATAACGGACTTCCAGAACTCTGGGAGTTTAATGGAAGCATTATCGTCGTTAGCTTTTGCCTTTTCCTTTTTCTGCTTCTTGCGCGGCGGCTCTGCCTTCTCTTCGATAGGTACATCAGGCGTTGTCGAGCCGAGAGCGACGAAGGACTCCAATAGCTTGGACCAGACAAAATGTATGGACGGCTTCCAGTTTTTGCGATTGTCGTCTTCACCAACAGGCATATCGCGAAGGACACGAGACAATTCAGGCAAGTTCCCCTTGGAAAGTGGGTCGCCGCCTTTCCAGCCGTAGGGTGCGTTGTACTTTGCCCGCTCTTCCGGAGACACAGTGAGGGCTACTGCGACACCTTCACAGGTGGTAGTGAGCCCCTTTTCATTCACTTTGAAGAACAGAGACTCGAGAACAGAGTTGCGGTCGAGATCAGCCGAGACCACATCGAGTAGGGCTATCAGCTGGCACAAAGCGTAGACGGCAGGCTCTCGGAGCCACTGTTTCTTGAGAGACAGCTCGAGACACGCATCAATGAAGGCATTGACATCACTGAGTTCAGCAGCCGACCAAAGCGGCGATTTTGCCAGCGTCTGTAGGGCGAACAGCTTGCCAAATAGCAGGCCGCGCTCCTCGGGGCCCTTCACGTTGCCCTTGACCACGAAGGCCTCGTCGGCCCGATTCAGGTAATTTTGCACGCTGATATGCTGTCTACGGAGCGCCAAGATTTCAGAGAGAGCCATGGAAAAGCCCAAGCGCGCGGCGCCGCGCGAGGACGACAGGCCCGTTATCAAGCGATTCAAGGCATAGTCCCAGTCGGCCTGCGAGTCGGCGGTCTCCAGGCCCTTGATGAGCGCCTCGGCGGCGTTGATCCGCTCTTCAGGTACCTCGCTGGCGAGGGTCCAGTAGTGATCGAGCAGAGAAGAGGTCATGGTGAGCTAGTAGAAGGTGTGTGGACCGGCCGTGGGCGTTACACAGGGCCGCTACGAACTCGTGATCATGAACCGGGCCCTCAGATATTTTTCAGGGTTAGGCCGACATGTGCATGGCGAGACGTGGTGGACGGGCAGAGTGCCCCAGCTAGCGGCGGCTAGGGCGCGCCTGTAAGGTATATGTCAGCGGCGGCGGTGCCACTGCTTGGGAGTTTAGCAGCAGGCCCTCGCGGTCCTATTGGATACAAGGCTCTTATTTGTCCAGGTTGGCCGTGACAAACCCACCTCACCTACATCATGGCCAAGCCCGCTTCTTTGAGGTAAGTACACTCGGGAACCGCCGCGAGCGGGGCTGCGCCTGCGTATGAATGGCGGTCGCTTGGTGGCCGAGAACCACAAACACACGCCTCCATTCGGATGGACGGATAACTAACCCAGCTTCAACCGCTACGCCGCTATTGCTGGCCGCATCCTCCGCAAGTCTCTCAAAGAGGACAAGCGCGTTGCCGCGATCAAGCGGGACGAGTTCGACGTCCGTGGCGCGAAATGGGAAAACGGAAAGCGTAAGTAACCTTGTTGGCGAGTCGGCGCGCGGCTGGCCCGCGACGCCCGCCCACTTCACCGCGACCAAAAACTAACCCAGAGCTCGAACCGAAGCAGCTCGACATTGTCGCCGAGAAATAGGCCGGCCCGCCTGGTTTCCCGCAGGCCGGCGTGCCTCACTTTGATATTAAATAGCAACTACTTAGAACGCTGCATTTTACCGCGCTCCGCACCGGCCCGCTGCAACCAGCTGTTGGCAGGGCGCCGGCCAGCCCAGCCCATCCGGCTCCGCTCAGGTCAGCTGGGCCTGCCACACAGACGCTGGCAAGGCAAGGCAAGGCAAGGCAAGGCAAGGCACATGCCACAGCTTCCCAAAGACCCGCGCTAGCTTCCCCACATGTTGAGGGCTCCGCTGCTGAGGATGCCAGCCGCCGCGACCGCCACCGCCGCCGCGGTGCGTGTTGGTCTCCAGCGACCGCAGTTGCTTTTGCGGCCACAGTGCTTGCGAGCGTGGCCGGTCGCCTTGCCGATGCAGGCCGCTGCCCTACCTTGTTTGGGCGCCCGCCTCGCTTCAGGGACGCCTCCTCGCGGCCCTATTCGCGACGAAGGCCATGTCGCCGCTAAGCCGGCCGGCCGCGCGGACGCCACCCCGCCGGCAAGTGACCCCTCCGAAATCCGCGACGCCGCGGCGCGCGTGGCGAGCGACATTGCGCAGCCCGAACTTAGCGAAACGGCCCAGAAAGCCCGCCAGGTCAACTTGTCGGCGCGGCTGTCTCGGGCCAATTCCAAGGAAAGCAAGCGTGAGTTCCGTCGGCTGTTTGCCCTGATCTCGAACGAAAAGGGGTGGCTGGCGCTCGGGCTCGCGCTCCTCGTCGTGTCCTCGGCGATTTCACTCAGCTTGCCCGCCATCATCGGCAAGATCCTTGACGCTGTCAACGACGATTCGCCGGAAAAGAAGATCTTTGGCCTGCCTATCGAGCAGTTTTTTGCTACTGCGGCGAGCCTGTTCGCGCTGGGATCCCTCGTGATGTATGTGCGTGTAATTGTCCTCCGCAGCATTGGCGAGCGCATCGTGTCCCGTCTGCGGGCTCGCGTGTTTCGACATGTCGTCAGCCAGGACGCCGAATTTTTCGACGCAAACCGCACTGGTGACCTGATATCCCGGCTTGGCACTGATGCGAACGTAGTGTCTAAGGCTGTGACCCAGAACGTGGCCGACGGCCTTCGCTCGCTGCTCACTGCCATGATGGGTGTAGGAATGATGAGTTATATTTCTCTGAAACTGACGGCGCTCATCACAGTGATTCTGCCTCCTGTCATGATTGGCACGTGGCTTTATGGCCGCAAGGTTCGCAATATCTCCGTCCGCTTTCAGTCCGCAATTGGCAACATGACGCGTGTGGCGGAGGAGCGTCTCAACAATGTCCGCACCGCCCAGTCGTTTGGTGGAGAGACCCAGGAGATGAGACTCTACAACGAGCAGGTCCGCAAAGTTTTCAATATTGCCATGCAGGATGCCCGCGCTAACGGCACGTACTTTGCCTCGATGCAGTTGACAGGAAACATGGTTGTCATTGGTCTCTTGGCAATTGGCGCTAACATGGTCTCTCAGGGTGCCCTCACCTTTGGCCAGCTCTCAAGTTTCATCATGTACACTGCGTACGCTGGTTCTGCGGTGTCGGGTCTGGGCAACTTCTATTCAGAGCTCATGAAAGGCGCGGGAGCCGCGGCTCGCCTGTTTGAAATAGAGGACCGCAGGTCGGCTATACCACCGTATAAGGGCTCTCCGCTAGAGAACCCCCGCGGTGACATTGGATTTCACCACGTCCAGTTTGCCTATCCCACACGGCCGGCGCTCCAGATCTTCAGCGACTTTAACGTCACAATAAGGGCTGGCTCGCATGTTGTGATTGTTGGCCAGTCTGGTGGCGGCAAGTCGACTGTTATGTCCTTGCTCATGCGTTTCTACGACCCCACTGGTGGTTCCATCACAATTGGTGGCCAGGATTTAAGAGGTGTTAGCCCGTGGAGCATTCGCAGAAACATTGGCATTGTTTCTCAGGAGCCTGTGCTGTTCAATTCGACAATAGCGGAAAACATCAAGTATGCAAAGCCAGATGCCACGCGTGAGGAGATAATTGATGCGGCCGGGCAAGCCAATTGCACTTTCCTTAAGGATTTCCCTGATGGCATTGATACCCAGGTCGGTCCACGAGGCACACAGCTGAGCGGTGGTCAGAAACAGCGAATTGCCATCGCTCGCGCCATCATAAATAAGCCGGCCATCCTTATTCTAGATGAGGCGACTTCGGCGCTGGACGGCGAGTCAGAGTCTTTGGTGAACGATGCTCTCAAGAAGCTTATATCGACAACTTCCACGACCATCTCTATAGCTCATCGATTGTCCACGATCGCCCGGGCTGAAGAGGTTATAGTGCTTGGCGCGGGTGGACGGGTTGTTGAGTTTGGACGATTTAGTCAACTGTACAACGATCCGTCGAGCGAGCTCAGCGAACTTCTTCAGCGGCGTCACGAATTAATTCCTCGAGAGAAGCAGTGGAAAGACGAGAAGACAGAGCAGGAGGCCGAGGAGCTCCGACTGGAAGCTGCGCAGGCTTACGAAGAGGAGGGCCGCTATGAGCTTGAGGCCCAAGAAGAAGCTCAGCGCGAGGACCATGTTATTGAGGACTCGACGCGAAACACCGAGCCCGAACCAAGTGAGGGCGCGGACCAGCGAGCAGCGCAGCAGCCTGACGAGACCTCAAAAAGCAAATAATCACTACCGCCAGCAGCATATGTAAATAATAGATGTAGATTACGAACTGTGATGATAACCAAGCCCAATTCTCAGAACTAGGATAGGTCACCCCAGGCAACATAGCGGAAGGAAGTAACTTTACCGCCCGATGGGCCCCGAACCAGCGTATAGCCACCGTCAGCACTAAGTCCGGAGACGTGAAACCTGTTCCACATCCTCGGATTATCCTGGAACCCCTGAGCATTAAGTACTGCCCATGGCGCCGTATTTTGGATGCTTGACCAGAGTTTGCGAACAGTTTCAGGCGTGAACAGCCCGGTAACATTCATCACAGCCACAGATGCAACTTCGCCCTCGAGATAGTAATCGCATAGTGATGGGTCAACCTTATACATTGGGTCTAGAACGGACGCGCCAATGGCCGCCAGGCCGACCCACTCCGAAACTACATTTGCCCAGTCTTGCAGCGCTTCGGAGTCTTGCAATGGTGTGTCGGGAGGGTCTAGGGCTGGAACAGTAATGTTAAGAGTTTTCTCGTTCACTTTCGGGGTAACCGAGCTGGGAATGAACCAGTTAATGCGCTGCTGAAGGCCGCAATCGCCTGCCTGTTCTAGTGCAGCCTCGGCTCGCTTAGGTAGTGAAGCCAAATTAAGCTGTCCAACGTACTTGTCCTGCTTGTAATCATGCTTGCCTTCAATTCCGGCCGTGTAAAAAGTCGCTTTAGACATTGAATAATGCAAAATGCCCTCGTGGACCAGGTATGCGTCTTCGTAGGCCAGATGTGAATCTGTCACGGCCAGCTTCTGCTGTATGGCTTCTTTAAGCGAGAGGCGAGCCGTCGCGAGCCCGGAGCTAGCCAAGAGGCTCTCGTCCAGAACAAGTCCGGGTGCAATAATGGTCAGGTTCTTGACAAGTCCTAATCGTTCAATGACCTGGTCATCGTCCCCGAGAAAGCATCTGCTAGTCTGCATGACACATTAGGGTTGGACGCGGCATGGCCTGTCTGCAGGTAGAGGGGAATCCGAATCTGGCCCATACCCAGCGTTAGCGGAAATTTCAGATGACGAAGCCGCACGGGACTTTCGGAAAGGACGGGTGGATTTAGCCGGTTGGGGCCAGTGCCGAAACAGTTTGGGCAAAACCATTTACAATTCGAGATTTCTTTAAATTTAGGGCGATTGGCTCGTCGAAAGCCAATATCTTGGATTGACCGGCGTGCACGCTGTGCAGCGGCTGCTCAAAACTTACGTCATTAGCTGCCTGGTTTTCACGTGTACTATTTACAACCACCACCAGAATTCGTCAATCGACATGGGAGAGCCCGCGCATCACACGGCGGAGTCACTAAATGCGAAGAACCCGTTTGTCGGCCAAATTAAGGATCAGGAGCTTCTCTTGGTGCCAGAGCTTGAGCTCGAAGTCGGCGATGTGCTTCACAACGTGCCTGCGGCCTATCGAACCTGGGGGAAACTTAACGAGGCCGGGGACAATGCCATGGTCATTGCGCACGCTCTATCAGGAAGCGCGGACGTCGGTGACTGGTGGGGTCCCTTGCTCGGCGAGGGCCGTGCTTTTGATCCTTCGCGATTCTTTATTGTCTGCGTAAATGGCCTGGGCTCACCTTACGGTACGGCATCGCCAGTTACGATCAATCCCGAAACCGGTAAGCCGTTTGGCCCTGAGTTCCCCCTTACGACTATCAAGGATGACGTTAAACTCCAGAAGAAGGTGCTCGATCACCTAGGGGTCCAACAGATTGCCGTGGTAATCGGCGGCTCTATGGGCGGCATGGTAGCACTAGAGTACATGTTTTTCGGCAAGCACTACGTCCGCAACGCAGTCCTTCTTGCAACGTGCGCATACCATTCCGCCTGGGGCATATCTTGGGGTGAGGCTCAACGACAGTCCATTTATTCCGATCCCAAATACCTTGACGGCTACTATCCGCTTAACGACCCGCCTGTCACGGGGCTAAGTGCTGCGCGCATGTCGGCCCTGCTCACGTATCGGAGCCGCAACTCTTTTGATGCCAAGTTTGGACGTAACATTCCCGATCCTCTACGGCACAAGGGCTCTGACTTGCCTGACCAGTCGGGAGCGGAGGCAAGTGCGAAGGAGCACTGGAGCGTGCACAACCATGGCAACAAGCGCAGCAGCCTGCCTATAAAATACCGTCCGAAAACGACGCAGCACTATTTTACTGCTCAGAGCTATTTAAGGTACCAAGGACAGAAGTTCGTGGAACGCTTCGACGCCAACTGCTACATTGCACTGACACGCAAGCTCGACACCCATGATGTTTCGCGGGGCCGTGGCGACGATGTACCTACAGCTCTCCGGGCTCTTGAGCAGCCCACACTCGTCATTGGTGTCAGCTCAGATGGTTTGTTTACTTTCTCGGAACAGGAAAACTTGCGCGAACACATCCCGAACTCGCGACTACATGAGATTGTTAGCGCTGATGGCCATGATGCCTTTCTACTTGAATTTGAGCAAATTAACAAGTTAATACTTGATTTCCTGGACAAACAAACGCCAGAACTGCTCTCGGGCCTAGCGCGTGTTCCTATTGGCGATACTGACGCTCCATTTGGTGCGGACGTTACTAGCTGGTAGCCGTCTCGCACAGAAGTGGATCTCACCTTTTTGAAAAGACGGTTGCTCGCTTATTTATTCAACATTATATATAATAGCCTCAACGCTAGTAAAAGAACCAAAAAAGTTTATCTGGTGCGCACCTCTCGGGTAAGGCGTTCGTGCCTCCTCAGTGTTCTCGCCAAGGCCAGAGCAGGTTCTTCCTGCCCTCAAGTGGTGAGGCTAGTGAGCCAGAGGGTGAAGCCTCATGGAGATGTGCCAGCTGACAGTCACAGAGGTAACAATAAGGCAAAAGTAGCAGCTGATTGTTTTTGTGGGTCGGCTCTGGCTCCGCTGCATCTCGTGATAGTGCACGGCTTGACCGTTGCTAAGGCCGAATCTCGTATGGCTGCCAGACTGCTGCCTCCCTGTAGAATATGCAAGCCACTGGCTCGCCATGCAGGGTGGTGCTCTCTGGCCATCCTGAGAATGTAGTCCGTTTGGGCACGCGGCTACGTGACGTTCACGGATACAAGAAACGGGAACTGATCATAGACCACCAAAATTTTTGAATTTAACTTTTTTTGAATTCACGGCCATCCGCATATCTGTACCTAAAACTTTGTTCAAAGCCGGCATCCTCCAGACCCACAAACGTGATGAAGCCCTTGCCCCGGGCCTTCGCGCAAAAGCGCGTCGTGACTTGTGCGCGGCGCGTGCTCCTGTCGACCCCGACCGCCTGCATACGTAAGGGAATCTAAATTACCGGCACCCCACAAAGCGCGCAAGTCTAGTATTGTTGCCTGAGGGAGTGATTTCCGACGCGAAAGTATGACGGGAGAAGCCAAGGAGGCGTTGGCGGCCGCCAACGCTGTAACGACGCCTACGAAGCCGCGGTTTGCCCTACCGCCGGCACAACGCGACGTAGTCGCAGAGATAGAGGCTACCACGCGTTTCTACGAGGAGGCCCTGGCGGGACTGGCCGCGCTCGAGGCCTGCTCTGACGCAGAGCAGATCTACGAAGCCCGCGATGAGGCGCTGGCGCTGCGGGAAAAGGTCAAGCGTGCCCAAAGCTATACAGAGCCTCTGATCGCGGAGGCGAATGCTGAGGGAGCTCACGATGTGGCTGCGAGCCTCGAGTCGGTCAACATTGCGCTACTTGAGGGTACACACAGCATTCAGACGCGTCTGGACGTCGCTAGCGAGTACCATGAGCTGTCCACTGTGGTACTGGCCGATATCCGCCACGAGCTCGACTTCTGCCGAGAAAGAATGGCCGCGATTTCGACTAGGGTCGTCACTTCGCAGCTGGCCAATTTGAAAATAGGGGACGCTGTCGAGCCGATGAGTCCTGCCGATCCATTCAGGGATTATTCTCCTCATGTGCCTGGGCGGTCCGAGGCGGCAAGCGAGATCAACAGCATGCTACGGGAACTGCGCGGACGCCTCTCGCCTTTGAAAGCCAGTGTGGAGTTTTTGCCCTTGCAAGTGGACTGTTTTGAAATGCGGGCCCTGGCGGTCGCTCCAACCAGCGTCGGCGAGCTCAGGGAGCAGGTCACTGCCGTGCGGAAAGGCGTGGACGACTATGCCCGCGAGTTTGACGAGCTGGACTCTTCCCTCACAAAGGGATGGTGGGATGCGGCATACAAGTATGCGGCGGCCCAGCCCACCGCGCAGCGGGATGCACACAAGTTCCACCGCTTGAAGCGTTATGGTCGGGCAATTGGCAAACTCGAAGCAGCCAGTGGTTCACCAAACAAACTCCCCGAGGGCGAGCCATCACCCATCACGATTCGCTGGAAGGCGTCTGGCAACAGAGCCGGCGCTGTCCCTGTGACCAAAGAAGAGGAAGCAGAAGCCAACGGCTCATCTCCACTCATCGCCCCACCTTTAGCCAACAGTACCTCGACATCTCCAGATCAGCCCCCGGTCTTGCAAGCTTCGCCTTTCAACAAACGACTCTCGGCTCAGGCCGCCACGTTCGTCTTTTCCGAGGTTGATATGCAAGACGCAGACCCCGAGGCTATGACCAAGCCCAACAAAATGCCAGGTGTTGCAGCTGCCAAAGCATTTGATTCGGACCCCCCACAAATAGGGTCTTACGAAAACCCAGCCAAAGGCACAGCAAGGAAGGAAAATCAGAAGTCAACTTCTTCAACTTCGTCTTCCGAAGACAAAAGCTTGTCTCGACCATTTGTTTCACGTATCAGGCCGCCCACGGAAATAAAGATTCCTATGACCAACCATTTAGCAAAGCTTTCGCTCAAAAGCCAGATAGTGCCCCCAAGTCCGATCCCAAGCGATTTTGGTCACTCACGCGCAAGTAGCTTTGCTTCCGAGTCCTCGTTAGGATCACGAAGGAGCAGCCGCTCGCGGGACAGTTTTGGAGATGTCCCGTCAAATCCTAAACGTACGTCGGAGGAGTCTCATGGCAGCATTGGTTCTATGCGGTCACGACCGAGTAGCGCGCACTACCGTCAGGCAAACCCTACATCCGATCATGGCGCGATAAAGTCAGGGGCAGCTAGTAACTCATCACGGCAGTCTCTGATTGCCTTGAGTGCGAACGACCTGAATACCATGCGGACGAGGTGGTCCCAGCAGTACGGTAAGCGCGATTCGTGGCGCCTAAAAAGCAAGATTCCTGTGATTGTCCAACCGAGGCCCTCTTCCACTGACGAGTCGCGCATGAACACCATGCCTACCGTTCCGCTGCCAGCAACGCCCGCGACACCCATGGCCCAGGTGCATCGAGGTTACTCCGACCTGGAGACGCCAGTGGCCCGCGGTCGGCCGATCAACATTCTTTCTAATTTGCGCTAGTGCTGGCGCTTAATTATTTAACTTAATGCAATGCACGTTTGGTAGCTCGCTTCTGTGCTTATTTTTCTTTACCAAAAATCCGCGTCAGCACAGACTCGCTATCCCGTTCTTGTTTTTCCTCGAGATCAAACAAACGGAGGCCACCGTCAGGGGTATATTCACCCTGTTGCACACGCTTTTCCTGGCCCTGGACGACCCGGCGATACAAGACGGTCGATGTTACTGCCACAAGCGGTAGCGCCAGCATAATTAGGAACACGCTTAGGTTCTTGCGTTTCTGCGCAGGCGTGTTTGGAATTTGAGGCTTAGGAGGGTCTGGGGGCGCTGCGACTTTGATTGGTCTAATCTGGCGAGCCATTCTCGGGAATGCTCCCCGGTGTACGGCAAATTTACAGACGCAGGGATTGTGGCGGGGACTAGCCATCTCTTCCCTCCCCAGCTGTCTGTCCTCTCCTGATTACATAATTTTTCACCAGTATACCCTTCAGACCTCCCCGAGCTTGGGTCTTGAGGAACTTATCAAAATTTATTCTGCTGGTAGTTGAGCTATCTGCTGTAGGCATTTAGACGGAGCCATGCCGAAGGCTGCCAAACAAAAAATGGAGGTTAAAACCTCAGTGTTCAAAATGAATACGGACCTGGGTCAGCACATATTGAAAAATCCCTTAGTGGCCCAAGGAATTGTGGACAAGGCTGATATCCGTGCTGGTGATACTGTTCTGGAAGTGGGCCCCGGCACCGGTAACCTCACTATCCGAATTTTGGAGCAGGCCCGCAAAGTATATGCTGTCGAAATGGATCCTCGTATGGCTGCGGAATTGACCAAGCGTGTGCAGGGCAAGCCCATCGAGAAAAGACTCGAAGTTATTCTTGGTGATGTCATTAAGATGGACCTTCCGTATTGCGATATATGCATTTCCAATACCCCTTACCAGATCTCCTCGCCGCTGGTGTTCAAGCTGCTAAACCAACCCAGACCGCCCCGGGTTTCAATTCTAATGTTTCAGCGCGAGTTTGCGTTGCGGCTAGTTGCCAGACCTGGTGATCCCTTGTATTGCCGTCTGTCGGCCAACGTTCAGATGTGGGCCAACGTGTCCCATGTAATGAAAGTGGGACGTGGAAACTTTAGACCACCCCCTCAAGTCGAGTCCTCAGTAGTGAGAATAGAGGTCAAGACACCTCGCCCACCCGTGGATTATACTGAGTGGGATGGCCTCTTGCGCGTATGCTTCGTACGCAAAAATCGAACAATATCCGCCGGGTTCAAGACGCAGACCGTACTGGATATTCTTGAACAGAACTACCGGACATACATTAGTGAGAACGGCGTGAATGCAAGTGGCTATAACGCTGCTGCTACAGATCCGGAAGATATCGCTTCAATCGTGCGCCAAAAGGTTGAATCTGTCCTCCAACAAACTGGTATGGGCGAAATGCGTTCGGGTAAGGCCGACCAAACGGATTTTCTGCGGCTTTTGTACGCCTTTCACCAGGTTGGCGTTCACTTTGCATGACTTCGATATTTATTGACTGGTTAGTTAGCGAGGCTCAACACGCGTATACAATATAATAAATTTCGTTCGTGGTGATAGCGTATGTACATCATAAAATAAAAAGATAGTGAGCATCACTTGCCGATTTTTACCGACCGTTGATTACCCTCACAGAAATAAAGGAAAAAGAAAAAGCATTGCGGTAATGAGTTCAGTGGCCGGGAGTGCCAACCCGACTGATATGGTCACCAACATGTTTAAACGGGTTCAGTGCGGCAGGCCAAATGGGCGCTTTGTGTCCTGGCGCACTTCCACTGGTTGCAGTACTCGATGCCGTTGTGCTATGCGATAAGAATGCGTCTTCCTTCTCTTCAACTGGGGACTTGAGATGGTTGGGACGTCCGGGAGGTTCGGACGGAGATCCTCTAATCAAGCTTCGAGCATAACTGAGCTCACGATACATGTCGAAGATGGCATTAGCCACCCCATGCTCATGGCGAATATGCTCACCGGTTGCCCGTGCTTTAGAGATCATACTCTCACTGCTGACGGCCTCAGTCAAGGCCTTGGCCAAGCTGCTGGTATTTAGCTGCTTCAGGTGAATACCGGCGCCCATATCTTCCACACGGTGTGCATAGAAGAATTGATCTCCAAAAAAGGGCTTAATGATCGTAGGCAAACCCCAGCGAAGACTGGCACCAGTCGTACCACTTCCACCGTGATGTACAGCTGCATCGACTTGTGGAAATAGCCAGGAATGGTCAATGGCATCGACCGAACAAATAGAAGGGGGTAAAGGAATCTCCGGTCGCTTCTGTTCTTCTTCAGTTTGTCCTCTGGCCGACCAGCCTTTCGCTAGCACGCAGTAGACATCAGCCTTCTGAACTGCGTTGACAACAGCTTCAGTCACTGCTTTAGGATCGCGAACAACAATGGACCCAAAACCAATATATACAACCTTTTTGTTGGAAGCATGCGCCTCTTGAATAAATTCAGCGACCCTCGGATTGTTCTTGTCGTTATTATCGTCCTCCAGGAACCAATATCCGGTAACATGTATCCAGTCTGGGGAATCGAGGGGGGGAGGCAGCACCAGGGGGCTGACGTTGTACAGGAAAGGAACGCGAGTCTGCCTCATTTCTTCCAGGGAAGTTTTGGGAAGACCAAGCGTCTTCTTACGCCAGGAGTTCACTTTGCCTTGAATGCCTTTCCAGAACATATTGTCAAACATCACGTAGGTCAAGTAATTATAAGACCCACCTAGATCTCGATCAGGTACAATGAAAGCATGAGGATACGTGCGAGTCCGGGTCCACGGCATAGTAAAAGCTCTAAAGTAGGGAATTCGGAGAGCCTCGGCAATGTGGATACCTGCCATAGCTGAGGGGCTCTCAATGAGTAGATCACTACCTTGGCACGCTTTCCAAGAGGTTTCAAGCAGCTCACCAACCCAGCCACGAAACTTTGAAGCAGCGTCCCTCAAGAACGCGACAGAAAAAGACCCGTGCTCAATCATGATCTGCATCAGTTCCTTGGGATTGCCGGCAACTTCAGCAAATTCTATGCCATATGACTCCACAAAGTCCTTGAATTCCGCATGCGTGGCAATCTTACACTTGTGGCCCTCTTTCATTAGACCTTGAGAAAGAGCAATGTAAGGTTGAACGTCTCCACGAGAACCAATGGTCAACATGGTTATCCGCAATGGCTCTAAGGGCCTAGCCAAAAAGTACTCATTAGCCTCGGATGATAGCGGATCAATCATGACCGGCGGAACTTTGATATCTAGCTGGTTGTTCACAATCTGTTCATAAGTACACAACCGAGCATGCCGCAGGTTGAGGGTAACCTCGTCTTCCTCAGTAGGAAGCTCTCCCGTGATGGTAGAACTGCGCTGTGCAATCTTACGTTCCTGCCGCACCTTGTCTAGAACAGTAATAAAGTCTTGGCGCGATTGCTTGGATGGGAAGTCAACAACGATGGCACCATAGGCCTCATTGACAATCTTGATAGCGTAGCCGCCATTACGCTTGAGATGTGAATCACGCACATCATCAATATCATCTAGTGGCATAATCATCCGAAAGTCAAGGCCAATACCCAGCTTTCGAAATGTGAGAAACTCGCTGGATATGTGGATTTTACCATAAAAATGATCAGTGTTCACAGTGAGGTGACCCAGATAAGAAGCGACTAAGTATACTTCGTCACCAAATCCAAAACTAGAACGGTACCTATCATTGGTTTCCTGGAGATCCTCATCAGAGAGCTTCTGCTGAGATCGGTGGGAGCTGCCATGCGTGGACGGGGTGGGGGAAATTAGAGTCGACCCTGTGGAAAGAGAAAATGATTCTGCCGAAGATTCAGACTTGCCAAGAAGGCGCTCAATTTTATTTTCCGGAGCCTCAATAGCGTGCTTAATTTTCTCCTCAACTGCCGCTAGTGTGGGTACAAGACCGGAGGGATTAGTGGGGCCCAGAATAGGACTAACGGAAGCGGTAGGGGCCGCGCTGTTGTTTGTGCTAGAAGCATTACTGCTGATAGGCGGAGTATCGCCCGGGCTGAAATTGTCAGGCGTGGTCTTAGAAGTGGACGTAGGGGAAAGCTCAGTACTTGCAGATAGAGGAGCTTTCTTAGGCGTATCTGGGCCCGAAAACCCGAGAATCTCCGTAGCCACTGAGTGGATTCCCTTAGGTACGGAAATGATGTGGTCGAGCATGTCCCTGGTTGTGGTATTTTCATGAGAAGTCTTAGGGCCACTTGGTACGGGGATGCCTGGTTGACGGAACGATGAAGGAAACAGACCATTTAGGTTATCATTCTCAAACGAATTGGAGTTATGAGCAGAGTCAAAAATCGGTTCTTGGATGAGATTCTTGGCCTTTTTAGAGTCAACATGCATTTTATTGTCCAACAAAGCGCCTCGATTGGCCGCCAAATCATCCAAGTGTTTCTGCATAAGGCCTATTCCCTTGTCTGCATCAAGGAAAAGAGAAAAAATATAATCGCGCACATGATGTTTTGTAGCACTATCGATAGCACGCACGCGCAGTACTTTGAGGAGTTCCCCCATGTCGCCAACGTCAACATCAACAACGTTGAGCCACGGGATGCGGATTTTAATAATGCTACCCGGGCTCCGAATTCGGAATATTTCCTTCTGCAGTGCCTTCACCCATTCGTGGGCGGAATTCGCAGTGTCGGCCTTGAAGTGGTAGTTTTTCTTCTCTGCCGCAATCGTGAAGGCATTAGTGGATTCGCCATTTGGTCCAAGGTCAACCTTGGCATATTTTGCTTGCGAGAGATTGATAGTGCCCACCGGGAAGTAGATATCTTGAGGTTTGGCATAATAGGAGAATGTGTTTTGGCGCAGCACAAACCAGTATCGGTTGTATCCCCGACGTGAGCTGCGCTTGCGAAGGTTTGATGCTTTGAGAACATTTGAAGAGCGCAGCGGTAGATTTGCGATATAGTAGATCGCTTTGTTAGTATTGTAGAGGCGGCCCTGGATCATGACGTCACGCGCGAACCAAGCAGAAAAGCTATCCAAGAATTGTTCGGAGGGACCAATCTTGAAGATGTTGCGGACTTCATCGAAAGATATGTACGGATCAGTCTTATTCTTGTCATGGCCAATAGATTCCTGCTCATCTTGACTCTCCGCACCGGAAAGCATTTCTTTGACGCTCTCGGACAAGGATTCGTGGGCAGAGCTGGAAATGCTAGCCCGGCGAGCGGCATTGTGCGAAGAAAAGCTGTCAGCGCGACCACGAGTGCGGATATGTTCAAAAAGACTCTCGCCATCGTCGTTCGTCTTTGGCCTCTCTTCCTCTTCTTCCTCACCAGCTTCTTGGGCACTTGCCGCAAGAAATTGCAAATAGCGATGCGTTCCTGCACCAACATTCATATCGCCTAAATCACTGGGGGCAGCATAGCTCATGTAGTCGTCCAATACCAGCTGATCGTGCAGATGCACGTCCTTCAGGTTAACCACTCCCTCCGTAGGGTCTGCAGGGTGGCCAGGCTGTTTAGGTACAGCCTGAAGGACGTCGTCCGCAACTTCGCGAGCTTCGTAAAACTGTGACTCTGATTCCTCACGCGCCAGCGGCTCGCCAAACGACCTGGCGTTTGAAGCCTGGCTAGCTCGGCTGAGGCGAGGAGTATCCGGCTGGGCCTCGGCAGGCTGGCCGGGAGCAGGAGGATCCGGAGTGGGCGATACCATGGTCACGGAGTTGGAATGGCGACGGCGTTTCTGTGAAAAAGCAAGAAAGGCGGCAGAGTACCAAGTTTTTTTCCTGGGTGCGGCTTCTAATGGATGTGGAGAAGTGGTGTAGGCAGATCCGGGTGCGCTTATGGGGTAGTGGCTGTCCGCCGCCTGGTCATGCACACTAAATGATTGAGGTGTTAGGGTACCAGGATCTGAGGCAGGGGCTGCAGGGTTCTGCCGGTCGGCCGGGGTTTGCTCCTCGCGGCCGAGGTGGGACCAGTCCGACGTGAGCAGGTCTGGCGAGCCTGGGGACCCCAGGGAGCCTGGCGAGGCAGGGATCCCGACCGAGCTTGGGGATCCAGCCGCCCACTGAGCACTGCCTAACCCAGCCGGATCACCATTGCCACCCGAGCCCCAGCCCTCGGCAGAGGCGTCGGCCAAGGCGATGTTGTCAGCCGGCCCGTGCGGTGGCGAATCCAGCTTGCGGCGCAGCTTAGTCACATGTCCTGTGAGCGTGCGAAAACCCAAACTTGGCCGAGGCTGGCCGGCTCGGGCTGGGATGGGATCAGGAGATGCGGCCGTGGTAGCAGCTGGTGGATCCAGCGAGTCAGATTGAGGCACACTGCCAGAACCCGCTGGCAGCCGAGTCATAACCTGGTTGGTAGAATATTGGCGGGGGCGATCCGTCGGCTCGGGAAGGGATTGCGAAGAGACGGATCGCGAGTTGCGAGAGAAAATTGGCCGGGTCATAGCAAAATAGTGTTCCAAGTTTACAAGTGTATTAGCTGAACTGCCAGGCTCAGCTGAAAGGACGGGTCGCACCTGCAAAAGTCCTTTTGTTAGTGACACCTACGTGATGAACACGGCCCTTACAATCGAGAAGCTGCCGTGGAAGAGTATAGCTGGTAAAGTCTTTTGAGTACGGTTCACGGGTGTCGCGCGGAGCAAGAGGTGAGGCGCGCAGGACTGGTGGTAGATCGGTTTTAAGTCGCTGCCTAGGCAAGCGTGGCGCCATGCACGGTCTTTGAGTTGTATGTGCGTCCATCGCATGTGTTAAGGAGTCACGGGCCGCGCGCGCCAGGGCCCCAGATAGTTGCATGATGCACAAGAGCCATGTACCGACCTCCTCGACTATGGTTCAATGCTACGTTCATAATGCATTCAGTGGCGGAGCTAGCCAAATAACTGCTGGGGACTTGTATCCAAGTCTACGACGACTTCGGTGCTACTTGCCGCCGCATGGACACGAGAGCTCGTATTGTCGCACTAGTCCTGGCCATGCGCAACATGTGATGGGCGGATCAACTCGTGCAGGCTGCATGGAGTCAGGGCTTGACGGGTGGGCAAGCCTGGAATTTTAGACTCAATGTCATGATATTCGTGGTATTAAATTACTGTGGAGAGAACATAATACGCTCTGGGTTCAAATTTCAGAGTGTAATTGTGTATCTGGGTCAATTTATAGCATCGCTAATGCGGGTCGAATGAGCCCTGCAGCATGTGACCGATCTTCAACTGCAGGGCAGCCTGCAGTTGCTTGGATCGCATACGAGGTGCAGAACGGTTGCGATCACATGCTCGTGCTGGCGCGTACTCCTGCCCTGATGCCTGCGACTTTACAAAAAGTTACACAATATGGTGACCTCAGTGCCTTTTTAGCTGCGGCGGGGGCGCCTATCAAACGCACATCAAGATCAAGTGTCCACTGCGGGTGAGCATCATGCACCGCGTGCTAAGCCCCGGCACACGTGGTTCTGCCCATTGCGTTAGCGCCAGCTCTCAGTGCACGTTTTTCGTTGCCGCAATATGGTTCGAAGTTTCCGTTAGTTTTATATTTCTTGTTTTGGAGCGCTTCTTTTCAGCTCCTCCCGTTGTTGTTCTCGACTGGCGACACTTGGGCACGTAAATCTGTCAGGGCCAGGTTATCATCACAGCTCATGTGATGAGACGCTCATGCATTCCCAGAGCCGGTCCGAGTGCTAGCCAGGCATGTGCCGGGCGGCCCACCTGCAATACGTGGCGCTTTGTATGTCGCAAGCATGTGGGTCAGTTTTTCAGCTTGGAAATGGGTCGGCAATGAATGGTGTGCCATCTTGTAGCATCCTATGGACAGGTGTCACAACCAACCTAGCAGCGCAGCATCATCCCGCCCCAAGCGTGGAATCACGGGCCAGAGCAGCATTAGAAACTATGTATCGAGAAGAAATAAAAATGGGATAGTAACCAGGTGAACTAAAAAGAAATTTTTTAGCCATAGATAAATACGAAAGCAGGCCGTCCATCGTTTCCTCGTAAGGAGGCGGCCACCCTAGCTAACCGGCTGCAGCGCTGACAATTACGACCAGGGCAAGAATGATCAAGATGAGTAGGAAACACAGCTGCCGACCTGAGGACCGGCGCTGCCACCGTGCTGCCTTGGTGAGCTGACCAGCTCCGTCACGCGTAGCTTGGGCCACGGAGTATATGTTGCTCTCGATATTGTCGAGCACTGTGCCCTGCTCGGCGACTACCGTGCTCAGGTTTGTGAAGATCTCGTTGAGCTCGTTGATGCCACTCTCAATGCCCTGAATCTCTTCCTCCCGCTCCTGAATCAGGCCCTGCTGGAACGCGACATCGTCGGCTTGCAGTTGGTCCTCGAACGCCTGCTGCTGCTCAAGCTCGATGGCGGTGCCCGCCGACCGCACGGAAGACGCCTCCTCGGCCGTCAAAGCCACTGTGTCTGCTGTATGGCTCGGGCTGGCTCGTGACCCTTTGCCAGGCGACTTGAGCGCCTTGCGGGCGTCCTTGATGGCGCCCCGCTCTTTTTCGGCCAGAGCCTTTTGGATCTTTTGGAACTCAGCAAACGCCTGGCCAAACTCGCGCGAGATTTTGTGCTGCGTAAACCTTTGAGCCGCCTGCGGCGCAGCCCACTGTTGCAGCCTTTCAATGTCTGTGCGTAGCTGGCGAAACTTCATTCTGTTGTCGGCAGCAAGGTCTACTGCGGGCTCGAGGCTGGGACCCTTCAGGAGTGCCCACAGCCGGCCATTGGAAGCAGTAATGTCAAAGACATCGTCCGCAATTCTGTCGCTCAGAGCATCAAACTCAGGATCATCTTTGTATGGCCCGCCTTGCGCTTCAACGTCGCTCATCGTGGCGCAATGAGGGGGGTTGTGGAAGCGTGCGAAGGCGGAGATAAAGCGCGGGCTAGGGTCTGGGAACGGCGCCGCTGGGAAACAGATAAGAGAAGGCGCCTCGGTCGTAATGGTTTGGAATCACGTTCTGAAATTCGAAACTCGTCTATTGCTGGAGTTACAAGTATCGCGATGTCTGCTTCATGAAATTACCTCGCCGGTGTATCTTCAGCTTGGCGGGATACCCTGTTCATTGGCCGGCCAGCCAAATCGGTCTCGCTACCCTGAACGTCTGCCTCACCGACGTCACCATGCTCCCAGCATCCCGACCCTGGCGGCGCGCGTCCTGCAGTCTTGATCCGCAAGTTCCCAAGCTCCACCACGGTTGGTTCAAACCCGCGTCCTATGGATCCCTGCCAGCTCGTCGACGACGTGGTGCGCGGCCTGGCGCTCCAAGGCGAGTTTGGGGCGTCGCTCGAAAGTTTGTGGGAGCTGGTGAAGCAGCCAATTGGCGCTTCGCCGGACGACTTCCTGAAAAAGGCGCTATGGAATTGGCTAGCCCAGGATTCACGCGTCATTATCACGAACAAGGGAGCCCCGCTAGAGACGATTGGGCCTCTTCAAGATATGATTGAGAAGTACACCCTTCATGTTTATGCCAGCGAGGACGAGCAATGGGTCACGCTCACTGGGCGGCCCAAGCTAGGCAACACGCTGGGGGCGCTGCCGTTCCAGGTCCTGAGCGCAGTGTCCCAAGCGGGCGCCCGCGGGCTAACGGTCATTGAGATCAACCGGCAAACGGGACAGGATGCCCGATCTCTTTTTGGTCGCGTCCAGAAACTCATTGATCTTGGTCTGGTCGACAAGTTTCCCGTGCTCAAAGACGGCAATCATACGAACCTGGTTATTGCCAAACGCTTTCTAGAAGATCACAAAACAAATAATGGAGATTCACAAACTAATGGCGGAAATTTTACCGATGCTGGCCCTGCAGGGTTGAATAAAACCGAATTGCTCCGGTCAATCGTGACGCTGGCAAAGTCCGGGCCCAACGGTATCAAGCTATTAGAAGAGATATACACCGAAGCAGGGTTCTCGAAATTGAAACGAGGATCCCCGCTCCTGCGCAGAATGCTTTCAAGGCTGGAAATCATAGGCGTTGCGAAGCGCGTGGATGTGTTTGAACCTTCGAACCCAAACCTGCGGTACAAGTGTGTACAATATCTGAAAGACCTACCCTTAGATGACGCGTCGGATGGGTTGGATGTAAGCGATGATGCAGAGGATGGCATCAAGGAAGAGGAAGACCCCGGCATTGTTTCACGGATCGATCCAGATTTGCTCGTAGAGACTCACGCGGAAGGGCCGGTCCCCGACCTGCAGAACGTGCAGGTCGCAGTCTCTGAGACTGAAACGGTGAGGGCTAACCTTTACTATCCCCTAGAAAGCCAAACTTATGATTTTATTGCTGAGACAGGTAAACTTGGGCTGCCCGCTATGGAACTTTATGCCAACCTCACAGGCGCTCAATACGCCAAAACTTTTGGTCGCTTGCTGGAACAACTCGTACCAAAAACTCAGAAACTGTCTTCTGTGAACCCGCCTTATCTTGGTCATCTGGCCATTATTGGTGGAATCGATTTCGCTGCCCGTATGAAGTTCTACAGGTACTTTACGAGACCAGCATACTTTTCATTGAAGGGGAAACATTACGAACTTGGGTGGGGGGAATTCTCCAATCGCAAGTCTGGTAAAAATGCTTCTCTACGATCTCTGAATACCAAATTGTCCGATCCGATCAAAGGCGGCTCGGCTGTTATTCAACTCTCTGATGGGAAGCTCTTACCCTTATTCCACGGTGATAGGCCTGTTGGTCGTTTCACAGTCTTGCGGGCTTCGGAGGAAGACGTCAATGTGCGCCGGGGCCGGCCACCTAAAAAGTCAAACGCTAAGCCTGATAGAGTAAAACAGCCAAGGACTGAAACTCTCAACAATGGATCTTTACTAGTTAGCGACTTCGTATGGTCTGGTGGATCCCCCATACCTGAAGGATATAAAGGAAAGGTGTCTGTGACACTCCAAGAGCCCCTCTCGGGTACTCTACAACCCAAATCCGAAACGGACACATCGGAGCCTGTGCCTGAAGCTTTTACTGCAGAGCCTCCGGTAGCCACGCCTGATCCGGAAAATGCTACAACCCATAGACTGTCATTGGCTAACCAGAAGCGGGAAGAAACGGTTCTTCGTCTGCTGGCTCAGTCAGGCGGAGCTATGGAGGGCGGGTCGGAATTGATGAGGCGTGTTAGTACCCAGCAGCAAGATGGCAGTACTATTGACCGGAAGACCCTCAACAGCACCATTAAGCGGCTAGTAGGGACTGGCCTAGTTAAGCAGTTGACCGTTGGAACTCCCACGGCGCGTGGAACGACTATTATGCGACAAATTGTATACAGCTCCGAGCTCGCAGAGAACGACCAACGTATTGCCGCAATTAAAGTGCAGCTCGCAGAGAATTCTAAACCAAGGCCCACAGACGATCTTGCCGTTACTGCAGCTCGATCTACGGATGAGGTGAATGCAGGCGACTTGAGTGAGTTGCTGCAAAATGTGCAGAAGCCCAGGCGATTTCATGCTCTCAGTGGAAGAGTTAGAGTTGCCCAGCAGTCCGAGAGACGGCGATTTGGTCCTTCGGCTGCCGAGCTCACTGGGGAAGTGCTTCCTAGTGTCCAACACTCTGGCCGTGGCCGCCCTCGTATGACGGAAGAAGACAAACAGAAGGCTGCCGATGAGAGAGCAAAGGCAGCTCAATTGAGACAACAAACTCGTGCACAAGTTAAGAGAGAGCGTGATGATGCGACAGAAGCCCAACGACTTTCACCGGTGGAAACAGATCTGCTTTATCGCGCAGTAATTGTTAGCCGAAGCTTATACGACCGAGGACAAAGTATCGACTGGGAACTTGTTGCCGATATCATTCCTGGGTTAACAAGCACGCGTGCTCGGAAACGCTGGCCCCACGTCCGCGAGCTTTATGGTGGCTCTAAGGCACTCAAGCGTGCGGCTGAGCAATGGGAAAATATATTTGTTAAGGCCTATCAAGAATCGGAAGTGGCTTACCACGAACCAGGGACTGAGGGGTTTTCGCTCGCCGAATACGTCTACCTGTGGAAATCGAAATCAGGGACCCTGGATGTATGGAGTCTAGATCTCACAACGAGAACTGATTTCGAAAGAGCCCGCGGAGCAATCAGGCCGAAGCCGCTAAAAAACATGCTTGACTCCGTTTTTGTATTACCCTCTATGATCAGAGTGGACGAGCTTATGACAAACATTTCATTTAGCGTTCCAGGCGACTTGAGCCCACGAAGCACCGTTAGCTTCACTGAAGCAGAATCACTTGTGCGCTCTGTGGTGGCTGCTGATGAAGACAAGTATTCAGAACCAGATGCAACAGCCCTTCTTGAACAGCTGGGCGAGGACGCGAGTAAAGAAGCAGTGGACTCGCTGTTGAACAAAAAGCATATTGTCTATGCCCCGCGCGACGCGACTAAGGTCCAGCCAGGGCGAAACTACTCACTCACTGAAAGATTTTACAGTGCATTGACAACCAAAATGGACGATGACGTGCTCGCGCAGGCGATCACCTTCCAGCGAGAATTGGCCACTAGTAGCACCACCAAACTCTCTGCAACTTTGGAAGATGCGCAAATGATAAGCCTACTGGAGCTTGTCGCGCACGGAAAGATTTCACTTGTCGGCAAAGAGATGGCCACGGGCAAGCTCATTACCGACTATCGCTCGCGCATGATTGAGAAAGAAAAGCTGGATTTCGAGATCGATGCCGCAGTGAAGGATGTTACTGTACCTGGCCAGGTAGATTTACCCGTGCCTATTACAACTGATGTTCCTTACATCTGGCAGATGGGGGATAAGATCACCGGCCTCACGCTATGGGCCAGGCTGGTCAACCGCATTGTGCAACTCGCTACCCTGCAACCGCATATTCCATACGACCTGTTGGCTACGGCCGTCCAGCCGAGCTTCTCAGATGCTGAAGTTGCCGCAACCGTCGAATGGTTGGTGGCCGTGGGTGCCATAATCCACGATGAAGGCGTATATGCCAGCGACACATGGTACTCATCGGCGGTCCAATCCGGCTAATCCCGTTAGTACTTATTTATTCAAGCTCTTAAAACACACAACTAGATTTCAAAGGCCTACTTTTAAATCGCGCAACGCCAGCGTTACATATCAAAATCGCCATCGTAGTCTTCCAGATCTGTGCCCTCCTGAATCTCTGTCACTAGCTCCTTCTCCCTGTGGCGTGCCTCTTCGGCGTCTTTGAGATCCTCGCGGTGCGCATTGGTTAGATAGCGCATAGCCTTGACAGAGTCGTCGTGCAGCTGCATGCAGAACTGGATGCGTTCGTGAAAAGTATGCTGCGGCTCTGCAGTAGAGTAAATATCGAGCATCTCCTTTGACTGCATGTAACCTCGCTGGTGGTTGATCTCCGCATCGATAACACCGTCGCGAATCGCTTTAGCAACGATATACTCCGCAGACTCCTCACCATCCAGTCGCAGCTTTATGCAGATATCCTTGAGCGAGATCTTTGAGTAAGTCAATGAAATGAGCCGAATGCCTGTCTTGATCACGTTTTGGCGCAGGCGATGGGCGAGTGTATAGTTACGATCCCGCTTCAACACTGCCGCGTTGGCCTCAAGAGTTTTGCCAAACTGCTCAACGTCGCCTGCCCGAACCGCTCTCGCAAGCTCCAAATAAGGGGAGAGGGGCCTAGCGAACTCAGGCTTCTTAAACACCTCACGGTCAGGGAAGTCGCCCATGAGAAGCTCGATCAAAATGCTCAGCTTGTTGGCCGTCTGCAGAAATCCAATAGACGCATCCGTTTGCGGGACCTTCCGGACCGCCGCGGTGATCTGGTTAAAGGCCGTGGAGTAATCAAGTTGGACGGCGTTGATGCGGGACAGGTAGTAATAGTATCGCGCTGCCAGTGAGTTGGAGGCAGATTCAGGGAATGAGGTCTTGGAAACAATATTGGATGCCTGTGACACCTTATTGAGCTCAAGCAGCGAGCGCAGCAAAAGCACAATTAGCATTCCTTGCGTCTCGTCGTCGTGCTTCAGGGTCGCGGACCGCAAGCCACTCATTAACGGGGATACGGCATCTTCAAGGGTGCCCGTCAGCTCAGCAGCCCTTACGTAGTAAAACCAAATCTTCGCCACAAGATAGTCAAGAGAACGGCGGTTGTAGTTGCGCAGACGGTCCAGCGCGGCTTGCGAAACAGCCATCAGGCGCTGCGGGGCATCGGGCTGGTCCGAGTTCAGCAGCCACACCTGAATTAGCAAATGGATAAACGCATCCACCTCGGGCAACAGCTGTGTGTCTGCCTTGTCGCTTGTCGGCGCGGACGACACAGGTGAGATGGCCGTGGCGAGCACGCCAGCATGTTCCGGGTCGTAGTAGCGCCCCACAAGGTTCAGGAGCACATTGGGCTCCACCTGCTTGCGCAAAACAGGCAGGTTTCGAATCACCCGAAGCGTGAACCGTGGGTCATACGTGGACACCGACTTTTCCAGGTGTCCAATGCCCTGGTTGATCTCGTCCAGCGGCTTGGTGGTGTTAGTCATGAGGAACTATCCAGACAGACCCGACGGCGCTGGGATAAATGCAGGCTGAGGCTTGCGTGCAATGATGGCTGGGCAGCGCTGACGCTGGGTTGGGAACATGGTTGTCAGAATAGACGAGCTGCTTCAAAAGGGTCCAGCCAGGCCAAAATTTGTTCCGAAAAAGCTGAGAAAAAATGCGCTTAGCGTGAAAGGCGGAGGAATTGCAAAGAAGCCGCAACTCCTGCCGTTACAGCAACTCAGTCTTTCCAAAGCTTCAGAGCCCACCCATGCAGATGACGAGTCCGAAAAGATGATCCTACCTGGCGGCCCCGAGAGCCCTGAACAAGTAGGGTCTCTGCCGGAGTGGCGCTTAGCTCGCGAAAAAGAGACGCAAACTATAGATGCCGAAGATGACCTCGAAACTGTGGGCTGGGCTCGGAAGTCGGCCGAGCAGATGGCGGACCGCGACTGGCGGATCATGTACCAGGAACTGGGGCTCTCTTCTACGTCAGCAACGCGCCCACTGGTGCAATGGATAGAACTTGACCCGGCAGTTGTCCGAGTGGTGAACAAGTTGGGGTATACACAGCCCACGCCGATTCAGCGAGCAGCTATCCCGTTGGCCCTGGCGGGCGGAGATGTAGTGGGCGTGGCCGAGACAGGCTCGGGTAAGACGGCGTCTTTTGTGATTCCGCTGACTCTTCAACTTCGTACGAGCCCCCAGGATTGTGTTTCTGCACTTGTTCTTGCTCCTACACGCGAGCTGGCGCTGCAGATCCAGACCGAAGCAGCCAAGTTTGCCAGTGCCTTTGGCCTGGCGGTAGTGGCTTTAGTGGGAGGCCGCAGCCTTGAAGACCAGGCCGACTATCTTTCGCGCGGTGCTGCTATAGTTGTTGCTACACCGGGCCGGCTCATGGACTTCCTAGGGCAAAACCTCCTGCGCCTAGATAAATGCAGGCATCTTGTGCTGGACGAAGCTGATAGAATGGTCGACATGGGATTCGAGGAACAGCTACGGCACATATTGGACCGTCTCCCTAAAAGTCGTCAAACTCTCATGTATTCGGCGACCTGGCCTACTAGCGTGAAGAACTTGGCCGCTGGTTACCTTCGCAAGCCGGATACTATTACCATATCCAGTGGCGATGTGAATTCGCGAGTGCGCCAGCGTCTGGATCTTGTTGAACCCAGCGAACGGCTTCCACGACTGATCTCCGCCCTTAGGTCCCACCATAAGCCTGCGATTGTTTTTGCAAATCAAAAGTCCACCGTGGATACTCTGGAGCAGGCTCTACAAGAGCGGCACTTCCGTGCAGTCAGCATCCATGGCGACAAATCGCAAGAACAGCGAGAGCGCGTCCTTGGGGATATCAAACGTGGAGCCGCGGATGTACTAGTAGCTACAGATGTAGCTGGTCGCGGTATCGACATACCCAACCTTGCACTGGTTGTCAACTATGAGATGCCCCGTACTGTGGACGCATACGTTCACCGAATCGGTCGTACTGGTCGGGCCGGTCGTAGTGGCTATTCAGTTACATTTCTTGGCGAGCACGATCGGCCACTTTTTTCGGAGTTGAAAGCAGTTGTGCGGCGTGGTGGAAACAAAGCCCCCAGCTTTCTGTAGTACCGGGGGACCCCGGCCGTAGAGTGCCTACGTGTGGTCTTGGCTCCTATTTGTTTTTTATTTTAGCAGACAGCTTTATTAATTAATTACCAGATGTGATAGTTCTCATCCTCTAAGATCTTTTATATATCCTCGAAAAAAGCATGCAAGCCCTTGCAACCTGACTCCCAGATTGCCCGCGACGCGCGGTGCCCTCGCTAGCATATAAACACCCGACGCTCCCCGCTGGCCCAGTTCACCTTTCCCTAAGCATGCTCAGCCTCCAGGCTACGTGGGCTCCCCAGCCGCATACCTCCAGAGGCCGTCGCACTCCGCTTGCCTACGATGCGGGATCTGACAGAATTGCTTATGGCTCGGGCAAGCAAGTAGTTGTTCGCTCCGTCGCTGATCCAGCCGTGGCCGTGCTGTACACCGAGCACACGCAGCCCGTGACGTCGGTTGCGTTTGCACCTTCGGGGCACTACATTTCCAGCGGCGACGCCGGTGGCAGCGTGCGCATTTGGGGCGCTTCCGGCGACGAAATTGTCACTAAGGGCGAGTATGCTGTGACGTCCAGCCGCATCAATGACGTGGCGTGGGACTTCGAGTCGAAACGGGTCATTGCCGTGGGCGACGGCAAGGAGCGGTTCGGCCATGCGTTCCTCTGGGACTCAGGAAACACGGTGGGCGAGATTGCCGGCCACTCTGCTGAGATCAATGGTGTGGCAATCCGGCCCAAGCGGCCGCTGCGGGCTGTGACGGTCGGCGAGGACTCGAACCTCGTGTTCTACACGGGCGCACCTTTCAAGTTTGCCAAGACCGCGAGCCAGCATACTCGCCCCGTCTCGGACGTGTCATATTCGCCCAATGGTGATTTCTTTGCCTCGGCAGGTCTCGACAGGAAAGTAGGGCTGTTCAATGGTGATGATGGCGAGTTTCTTGGGTGGCTTGAGACCGGACACGAAGCTAGTGTTTTGGCTCTGGCCTGGCTGGACGACACGCACCTAGTGACCACCGGCGTTGATGCGAGCGTGCGCGTGTTTGACGTTGATGCCAAAAAAAATGTCGCCGTACACCAGCTGCCACGCTCCGTCGACTACCAGCAAGTCGGCCTCGTGGTCACCAAGACTGCGATCATCTCGTTGGGCATGAATGGTGACCTCAACTACTGGCCACTGGACAGTTCTGGGGTGTCTGATAAGGCCCTCAAGGTTGTATCTGGTCACCACTCATCTGTGTCGGCTGTGGCCCAGTCCGGTGCGCATGTATACTCTGCGTCGCACCAGGGTCACGTCGTGGAATGGCAGCGAGCCCACGGCTACGGCCGCCGCCTTGACGGGGGTCACGATGCTCCCATTGTAGGGTTTGTGAAGAGGCACGGCAAAGGGCTCATCTCGGGCGGCTGGGATCGCAAGTTCCGCGAGATTGAGGCAAACTTTGCGGAGGCGGGATCATTGCTTGTCCAGCCATTGGCTGTAGCAGGCAGCAATGAGGTTCTTGCTGGTGTTTCTGAATCGCAAATTGAAATTTCTGGAGGTAGTCATGTGCAGCTCGAGCACGGCCACGCTGTGGACGTACTTGGAGACAAGCTCGTCGCCGTGGGTGCTGGCTACGACGTCATTATCTACAGCTTGCCTAAGCTTGAGGTCTACCACAAGTTTGGTTCTGTCCGCGGACAGGTATCTGCGGTAAAGTTTAGTCCTGATGGCAAACTGTTAGCGGCTGGTGACTCTACTGGCAAAATTCTGCTGTATTCGGTTCCCAATAAAGACCTTGTGACTTCACGGTGGTCGGCACACTCGTCGCGCGTGACTTCGATTTCCTGGCACCAAGATGGTGAAAGGGTGGTCTCTGGTTCCGTCGATACTCACATTGTCGTGTTCTCGACCAAGACTCCTGGCAAGAACGTCAAGTTTATGAACGCGCACACGGATGGCGTGACCCAGGTAGACTGGCTGACGTCTACCGAGATTGTTTCGGCGGGCGCGGACGGCAGCCTTAAGCTGTGGAAGCTCAACTGAAGTCCGCGAACGCGTGACCTGCGCTGTCAACAGCAAATAAGTTAAGTAGATTAAATAAATAGCGCTGTCAGAGGCGCCCACTATCTAGCGCTTGCGCACCTTCTTCCATTTGTAGGACACAGTGCCATCTTTGGCCACGAGCTTTTTCTTGTCTCCCTTTTTCATGAGCTCGCGCTGCAAGTCCAGCTCTTGCCGTACTTTGGACAGCTCATGCTGCCGGTCAATCCGCTTGCCCAACTTTTCAAGATTCTCCGTGTCTTTCTCCGGTATTGCCTGATCATCAGGCAGTTGATCTATTTGCGATAAGCGCATACGGTTGTCTCGTCTGCCAAGTAGGGTCTTATCCGTATCAAAATACCTGTCAGCAGAGAACTCTTGCTGCTCCTGAGCACTATCCACAAAGACTTTGTGTTTGCCGCTGCCCTCGAGTAGCATGGTCTGCTTGGCTCTGTCAATTTTGGACTGCTCGTTGCCAATTAACGACCGAATGTAGCCAGCATCTTGAGTCTTGAGTAGCTTGACGGCGTCCGGACTGAGCGCCTCTGCGCCGCGCGAGCTGACCAGAACTCCATCCTTCGTACGAGCCTTTATCATGCCGAAGTTAAATTCATCTTCGTTGGCCTGCTCGGCTTTGGACCTAAGCAGCGCCAGGTGTGCCTGCTTTTTATGGAAATCCGCAGCACGTAATTTGTAGTCCTTTTTCTTTTCCAGAAGCCCCCATTTACGCCTATTGTGGGGCTGGGCTCGCTCCTTGTGCTGCTTTTTCGCCACGTCAAGTGATCTCCACATTGTTAGCCTGGCAGTTAACGTTCAAAAAAAAAAAAGGTCGAGCTGGGAGTGACCGGTTGATCTGATCAAGTAAGCGTAATGGTCGCGCATTTTCCCATCACAACATCCCAAGCCGGGCCACCCCGATCGGCCTCCCTAACCCTCCTAGCCTGAATTACTACAGCCAACGGCATAGGCAAACAAAACGACTGATAAACACCCCCAGGCAGTCCAGCGAACATTTCCAATATGGAGGGGAGCGCGGCTCGCGCGCTGGTATGGGCATCTCTCGTGGCGATGCTATCGGAGCGGCCCGTCCTTATTGCCCCACAAGGTCGGCATGATTCGCGTACAATCGAAACACACATGCGGCGAGCAATTCAACAAACGTTTGACGAGTCGGATCCAACTGCCATCTTGTGTCGAGCTGATATGACGTCCGCAGAGCTCGCCGCTGCCTTGCCGCGGATCCCAGGGTCAGTAATTGTGTTTGTAAACGTGCACCGGCTTTCGCGCGTGCTTCAGCTGCAGCTAGCAGATGTTTTTCGCTCCCGTGTAGTCAAGGTAGCGAGTGGTAACATCTCGCTGTCAAGCACCGCCCTTTTGTGCACGGGCCAATCAACTCCTTTGTATCGGCCATTGCGCGACATTCTGTTTATGCAGGTAGACTTTGACCCGGGCCCAGAGACGTTGGAGATCGAGCGAAGCGAGGGCACTGCCAAATTACTGCTCGAGCAGGTGTCTCAGCTCCGAGCAGAGCTCCCCCGTATTTATGTGAACGCTGAACTGTTCCAGTATATCCAGGACATTGTCCTTTTTGTGCGGACGCACCGGTTCGTTCGCGGCGGCGTCACGCCCCAGGCGGTCCGCGACCTGGAGCAGCTAGCCCGGCTTTTGTCCCTTACCGAGAAACGGAGCTATGTGACGCCTGCTGCAGTCGCACTGGCGGCCCGCCGGATCCTGCCGCTGCGCATCACTCTGTGCGACCCTGAGGACGAGCCTTCTCTGCAATATGGAGGCGATATCGACATTGGGCGCAGGTGGTTGCAGCAGTGGGACCCTCCAGGGCTAGTCGACATGGTGCTGGCTTCCGTCCCCGCGCCACTTTAAATCAACATCACTACTCTGGGATCGCCGTCGCGTTGGCCATAACCCCGATGGCATCCCACAGTTCGGCCGCAGGCAGGCCCTGCGCCTTATTTAAAGACAGTCCTAGCGATTCATAAATCTCCAGCGCCAAAATGTCTCGCACCACGTTGTTTTCCACTGTCACAGCGCTCTCGTCGCGCTGTCGAGCCAGCTGGGTATACAGCTCGTCGCGACGCGCTTGGGCAGCCAGGAGGGCATCGCGCGGCCGCGCCCGTTGCTCCTCCTTGATTTGTTGCTCCTCTTCAACGGCGCTGCGCCGCTTCAATTCGTCCAGCAGTGTCAGAGTTTGCTTCTCGGCCTCGATTTGCGCATCCAGCGAGGCAATGGCCGCGGTGTACTGCGAGTGCAGCTCGTCTAAGCGCCCCTGTCGGGCTGCCGCAGCCTTGCGAGCTTCCGCGACTGCCTCCGTTGTGGTTCGAAACATATCTGCAGGGGCGCTTATATCATTGTATTCGTCAATTGCCCGCTGGATCTCATCGAGCTTTTTGAGCGAGTTCTCCATGGCAGTCGCACGCTTGTGTACCCAGCGGGTTCAGCCTGCCAGGTTAAGGTCAGAGAGCGTGCGTGCGCACGCACGCTCCGCTCTGCTCATTCCTTCGCGGGACCTGAGCCACCGGCTTACGCTAGCAGTGGCCTGCCCGGCCTTAGCCAGCAGCGCCGGCAAAGCAGCCCGGGCAGAGCAGCCCAAGCCAGAACACGGTTAGTAGGTCCCAAAACTTGGCTGTTCGTTGACATCGTGAAAAAGTCGTGTTTGCCGAGCTATGGCCGTTCCCGGGCAAGACAAGCATGGAAATACCGCCGACACACCAATTCCGGCATGGTTTCTGGCGCCGTACGAAGACAAGGAGATCCGTGCGCGGTGTCAGACCCAAGCTCAGGATAAATGCAAGGACGCCTTCATCGCGCTAGGCAGATGCACCGAGCAGCACCAGGTCCTGTTCTCCTGGAAGTGTGCGGATCTCAAAACTAAGGTTAATGAATGCATCGCCTTCTGGGGCTCTTACGAAAAGTATGAAGACCTGCGGGCCGACTATATCGAGGAAAAGCGGCAGCTGCTGCGGGACGAGGCCAAGGGCTACCACCCTGCCTAACTAGCAGAGGAGCCCAGGGCAAAAATGAATGTACATAGCTCAAACCGCCCAGTTTTCAGGTGCTCTCTAATATTATGAGAGTGATCCAACCTAATCTACATAAATACTATGGACCGATTTGAAGAATCTCCGAGACGACTCGCCGCAATTGGCTCCCCAGGCGGCTATGCCTAGTGTCCTACCACTTTTCGCAGCCACGGAGACCTCCCGCAGAAGCCGCCCATTGAGCCGGTGCACTAACTAACGTTCTCAACTCGGTTAGGTTTATCGCACAAATGATGGCCTCACGCCCTGCCTACCTGCTCGAGCCCAGCATGCGCGCCCAAGAAGGCGCCACGTGATCGGCCTCAGCCACCGTGCGGTCGTCAGCTGCGGCTCACTTGCCGCCTCCTGCTTAAAGCTTAAACCTAGGCCCACCCATTATTGGGATCGATCCGGCCCCCGAGCTCATCTCCATCTTCTTCACTGCTGCAGAATTGCTCTGCCCCTATACTTTGAACTTTAACACCCCTTAGCAACTGGCTTTACTATGGGATTGACCAACCGCCCAGGGCGCAAGACCCGCAGAGACGGCGCCCCCGTTTCGGCGGGGATAGGCAAGGCCACCTTTGATCATTCACGCAAGAAGGAGGTAGGTGTTTCCGACCTGACCTTGCTGTCGCAAGTGTCCAACGAGTCCATTGCCAACAACCTGAAGGTGCGCTTCCAGAATGGGATCATATACACCTACATTGGCCATGTGCTCATTTCCGTCAACCCATTCCGTGATCTGGGCATCTACACTGAGGACGTCCTGGAGACGTACAAGGGCAAGAACCGTCTGGAAGTGCCACCGCACGTTTTCGCCATCGCAGAGTCCATGTACTACAACATGAAGTCTTACAGCGAGAACCAATGCGTCATCATTTCTGGCGAGAGTGGTGCGGGAAAGACCGAGGCCGCCAAGCGCATCATGCAGTATATTGCCGCCGTCTCCGGCCAGTCCACCTCGGCTATTTCTAAAATCAAGGATATGGTCCTGGCCACCAATCCTCTTCTGGAATCATTTGGCTGCGCCAAAACGCTGCGGAATGATAATTCGTCTCGTCACGGCAAATATCTGGAAATCCTCTTTAACGAGGGCAGCGAACCCGTTGGTGCGCACATCACCAATTATCTTCTGGAAAAGAATCGCGTGGTCAATCAACTGCGTAACGAACGCAATTTCCATATCTTTTACCAGTTCACTAAAGGCGCACCTCAGAAGTACCGCGAAGCCTACGGCGTTCAACAGCCCGATGTGTACCGCTACACGTCCAAGTCAGGAACCACCAGCGTGACAGGCATTGATGATGTGGCTGATTTCCAAGAGACATTGAAGGTCATGGGCACTATTGGTATTACTCAGGACGAGCAAGATAATATCTTTCGTTTGTTAGCTGCCATCCTCTGGCTGGGCAACGTAACCTTTGTGGAGAATGACGACTCAAGTACGAGCATTGCCGATCCTTCGGTCACTGATTATGCTGCTTATCTACTCGAGGTTGACTCCACTACGCTGGTCAAGGCTATAACGGAAAAAATTGTCGAAACTGGCTTTGGTGGCCAAGGCGAGGTATACGAATCTCCCCTAAATCAAGTGCAGGCCACAGCCGTGCGCGATTCGCTTGCAAAGGCAGTCTACAGCAACCTATTTGACTGGATTGTAGCTCGCGTGAACCAGGCACTGGTTACTCAAGGACGATCCGCCAAATCCGTGGGCATTCTCGATATTTATGGTTTTGAAATCTTTGACCATAACTCATTCGAGCAGATGTGCATCAACTACGTCAATGAAAAGCTACAGCAGATTTTTATCCAGCTCACACTGAAGGCTGAGCAAGAGGAGTATGTGGCAGAGCGTATTCAGTGGACCCCCATCCAGTATTTCAACAACAAGATTGTTTGTGACTTGATTGAAGAGGTGCGCCCACCGGGAATTTTCGCTGCACTGAACGATGCGGCGGCCACTGCCCATGCTGATAGCGCTGGAGCCGATCAAAGCTTCGCAATGAAGCTTAATGGCCTGTCCAATAATCCTCATTTGCAGAATCGGGGTAACAAATTTATTATCAAACACTATGCTGGCGACGTCACGTACGATATTGATGGTATGACGGATAAGAATAAGGAACAGCTGGGCAAGTCGCTTACTCGTCTAATTGCTACGTCAAGGAGCCAGTTTTTGACGGGCATCTTTCCTGAGGCATTTGAAACTGAGGATAGTGCCGTTGGCAAGCGGAGACGTCGGGCTACTGCTAGTGACAAGATTAAAGCTAGTGCCAATGATCTGATGACAACTTTGGCAAATGCACAACCATCGTACATCCGTACAATCAAGCCGAACAATAATCGGTCGCCTACAGAATTTGTGGATGAGAATGTTCTGCATCAAGTCAAGTATCTCGGTTTGCAAGAAAATGTTCGGATTCGCCGAGCTGGTTTTGCTTATAGACAACCATTTGAAAAGTTTGTCGAGAGGTTCTATCTGCTGTCCGATAAGCTAGGCTACGCTGGCGATTATACTTGGCAGGGCGACGTAAAAGACGCTGCTCAACATATTCTTTTTGCCGCGAACGTGCCCGCTTCTGAGCATCAGATGGGAGTCTCTAAGATTTTCATCAAGACGCCTGAAACTCTGTTCGCTCTAGAGCATATGAGAGATATGTACTGGCACAAAATGGCTTCTCGCATTCAGCGTGCTTGGCGCCGCCATTTCAAGAAGCGCATGGAGGCAATTCTTGTTATACAGAAGGCTAGTAAACGCTATCTGGGTCTAGCCGAGCCTGAAGTCCCCCCACCTAACGACTCGTTCTATCAACGTCGCAAGGAGCGGCGACGCATGTCTATGCTGGACCTTCGCTCTGCGTATGGAGACTATCTCGTGTGTAACGATCCAACATCCGCTGGCGGATACCTGCTTTCTACTCTGGGAATCAAAGGACCCGTAAAATTTTCTGCCCGTGGTGAGCAACTTTTCTCCAAACTTGGTCGTTCAAGTCAGCGACTTACTCGGACGTTTATTTTAACAGGTACCACTTTCTATACTATCAGAGGTGATGTCCTTCAGGGAAGGCTGGTATACACCATTGAACGGACAGTACCTGTGGCCGCCATCACCGATGTCGCAGTATCCAGCTTTCGTGACGACTGGTTTGCTATTCGCACCAGTGACAAAAGCACGTCTGACCTGCTTTTGTGGTGTGTTCTGAAGACCGAACTAATTGCTCTTTTGGGTCGCCCCGTAAAGGTTGAGAATGCCATCGCCTATGACAAGAAGCCCGGGAAGTCCACAACCATCAAGTTTTCCAAAGATCCACAGGTGGGCCGCTTTGATGTGTACAAGAGCGGTTCAGTTTCAGTCGGCGTTGGCCTAGCGCCAACAGCACCGCGAGAACCAATTCCTAAGCCAAAGCGGCGTCCTCCTGTTGCTGGTAACAATGCTCCACCTCCATCGCGCGGATATGGTGGAGCGCCAGCACCTGCTCAACCCAGACCACCTGTTCAGCGTACTGCAGCAGCAGCTGCTGCTGCTCCTCCGCCCTCGCGGTCAACGATCAATCCTGTTAAAGTGCCGCAACCGCGAGCACAACCTCATCAGCCAGTAAACCCATATGCGCAGGCCACACCCGCTGCGAGCCAGCCCGCCTCGGCAAACCAAGCGCCCGGCCGTGCTCCACCCCCACCTCCACCTCCGCCCCCGGCTGCTCCGCCTGCACCCACAGCAAAGGCTCTATATGACTTTCCCGGTAGCAACCCGAACGAGCTGGCTCTCGTTGTTGGTCAAGTGATCTTGATTGAGCAAGACATGGATGGTGGTTGGACTCTGGCCAAGACCCAGGATGGCAGTCAAACTGGCTGGGTGCCTACTGCTTATATCCAAAAAGATGCTACTGGTGCTGCAAACGGGGGTGCCAATCTGGCTAACGGCTTGGCCCAGGCGCTGAACCAGCAGCAGCAGCAGGGCCAGGTTCTCGCCAGCGATCTCGCGGCCGCAATGAAGCGCCTGTAGACGAGATGCTTTTGCAAAATGCTAGACAATCAAGTAGTGTCTTTACTGAATCAATCAAAATGCATAGTAAGATTGCGGGCTAAAAAAAAAAAAAAAAAAAAAAAAAAGAAAAAAAGCAAAAATTCATATAGAAAACGGAATAAAATATTAGCGGCCTCATTAAAGACGAGACTAGCAAACTATGTACATTGGGTTTCAAACCACACAAATGAGCTCGACTTACGGGTAAATTACTCAATATCGTAACGCTTGCCCCGAAAACTCTTCATTGACAGCCTGGTCGTCGAAGGGATCGGAAGCCTGCACTGCTGGCTGGACGAGCTTCGGCACCTTACCCTCGCGTTGTAGCTCCTCAACGGCTGCGTTAACATGTTCGTGGCCAGCTAAGAACTTAGCGATGCGAGCATAAGTTTGCGGTGAGATCTCCGACTTGTTAGCTGCAGACTCGAAGGCTTTCTTGAAAATATAGACACGATCAGGGAAGTTCGCAGCTTTAATCAAAGCCAGCCAATCGAACACCTGCAAGGGCAAGTTCATGCGAGTCCGGTCGGTCCACCACTTTTCCACCATTTCGGCAGGAATTTCAGCCGCTGCTCCGGAACTATTGAGCAGGACGCGCGATGAATCAAATGAGATATCTGACGTATTAGCTAGCCGAGTGGCAAGCTCGCTGATCAACGGAGATCCGGGCCACTTTTTGCAAACGGCACTCAGCACTGTATTGAGAAAAAGGGGCGAAACTTTACCGTACACTTGTTGGTGTACATTCAAAAGGTCTCTCACTGTGGCACGGCCGTCTTCGGTATCCTGGGGAAAGATGGCCATTAGAGTATTCAAAAAGTCCGAGTTCAAGAAGTGGTAATCTCTGGGGTTGACATTCGCACCAATGTTACTGTAATGCTCGAGCACGCGCTTGTAACTAGCCAAAACAAAGTCAAGATCCTTGGTACTCTCATAGTAACTAGCCAGGAATCGTGCCACAGCAGTGGGATGAACGTACTGCACATGGCTCCCAGGCTCAAGAGCCATTTCCAAGAAAGCGCGACCAATATCAGGCTGCTTGCTCCGGGTCAAAATTGCATTATGCAGTCGAGAAATTGTCCGTTCCCATTTCCTGATATCGTACTGAGAAACAATTTCTGCGTATAGATCGGCAGCACGCTCCCACTGGCTAAAATTGAGGTAGCTGAGCAATAGACCCTCATCCAAAATAATGTGACTGCCGTGCTTCGCCTTAGTTTCATCATAAGTCTTTTGGACAGACTCTAGGGAGACAACTTCAGGGTCAGCATACAAAATAGCCGCACCCACTACGACCGGATGGCCGACGTGAGCAGAATGCTGAGGTGTGGCGTTGCTAAGTTTGCGCAGTCGCTCCCATGCTAGACTGGCCGCATCGCGCCGCCGCATATTCGCAAACGCCGTGAGAAGATAAGTCATGGCATATTTTGATAGAAAGCTCCGTGACTGCTCCACGTCCGTCAATACCTCGTCAAGGTAGCCAACTAGCTCTTCATTTTGTTTCGTGAAGATCTCATATCGCAGCCTCGATATGAGTCTTTGAAGCACTTCGCTACGTCTTTGTGTCGTATTCAAAACAGCCTTCACAACGTTTGCCGCTGGCACCGGTTCTGTGCGGGTTGACGAATCTCGCGCTTCTCGGTAGTACTCTACGATCTTGCGCACATCCACAAGGTCCCGACAGCCGGACACCTCTTCCTGGTTTTTCAAGTCAATCAGTGGCTTGATTTTCTTTTTGAACTCGGCAACGCCAGAAGTTTCGCCTAGTTTTGGACCACGTAGGTTTGAGGGCGGCTCTGGCCGCCGCACCGTAGCCTCACCAAGCACGGCCGCGCGAGGTACGACGGGTGACTCCACATCCGTTGCTGATGAAGATGTGAACCGGATATTAGACCCCGCCAGTTGGCGGATCGAAGGAACAGCCCGTCGAAACATAGCGAGTTTGACGTAACTTGCAACTTTTTGTCAGACCGTGATGACCAAGTCCCAACCTTCGTTTCCGTGAAGCCGTGGTTGGTGAAGAAAGTTTGGGGCCATTGGTGGTAGTCACGTGAGCGTAACTTTGGAGCTTCGCTAGTTATCCGGAACCATGGCTGTACAATATAGCAGCTCGTCCGCACCCCCTATGTTACAGTGCTAATCTGCGTATTTTCAGCCGTTGCTAACAATTACCCAGGCTGACTCAACTTTGGTTAAAGACTTGGTCGATTTTTGGTACGACACGCGGTGACGCCGTACGCGTATCGCTTACGTGTGTGTGAGAATTCAGCTATCGAAACAGTTCATCAGGCGAGCAAGACGACACCGGACTCAATGTGTTTGGATGTCCAAACTCTGTCGCGCATCCCACGGACATCAGATATAAAATTTGAAACCTCCTTAATTATTGCTTATTCGTCCGTGGCCAATGAAATATCTTTTGGCCGTGGACCTCGGGGACAACATGGGGGCGAAAGCTTGTGATACCGCGCAAAGTCCTCACACAGCCTTGGAAATTGCCATAGACATGGTGGTTGCCCTCCTCGGCGCAATTGCAATGTCTGGTCGGAAAAATGACACTTGCATGGTTCTCGCGTTGACGGAGGCGCCATACTTGATTCACGAAGAGGCCCTACCTAGCTTCGACTCCATCAGACTTACCAAACAGCGCATGCGTTTACGCAAGTCTCGAGCAGAAATTGCAGTGTTGGTTGAGGCGGTGGCTAGCCTCGGGTTCTGGAGTCCAACTGAGATGCTGCCTACTCTGCATGTCGTCACCAATCGTCTCGAGCTTTTAGCTAGGTTCGAGCGCAGTGGCCAGGTCCATATTCCTGGTCAGGTTATCCGCGAAGGTCTTGATTTGAGATCGGCGCTGCATCCACCCGCGGTTCCCACTTTCGAAGGCTCGCTGATCATACCCGCGGCCACGTTGTCCGACAGCCACAGCATGGAAAATCTCGAAAACATCGACCAACACGGCATTCAAGTCGGTGTCTTTGTATATCCTTGTGTGCGGTCAGTTGGAGAGCCCAGTCCTCTACTGACAGACTCGAGGGCAATGGTGTTAGAGTCTGCAAGCACACAGCAGCCAAATCACCAAGACGAAAGTCGACCCCGTTCGTCGAATGCCGCAAGAGTTTACCATTACGGTAACGGAGGTGTATCCCTCACGCACGAGTTGAACAGCATTCTGGCGGACCCACGGTTATCTGTTGGCAAACGCCTCGAGGTCATGTACTTCATTGCGCCGCCTCCTCCTTGGATACTTAGTGGGCCGTCATCTTACGTATTAGGCAAACATACTGCCGAGATCCAGTTGATCAGGGCGCTGGCCTCTGTTCTGAACGAGCAGTCGCGGATAGCTGTCGCACGCTACGTCCCGTCAGATGGTGGGGAACATGTGATTGTAGCATTGGAGCCCTTTTGTGACTATCTTCTTATGAGTAAACTCCCATTTTCGGAAGATTTACAAGCGCTCTTATTTGACCCACTAGACTTTGAAGCTTCAGATCCAGAGCATGATGATTTCATCGAGAGCTCAATAGAGGATCTAACCGAGAACGGCAGCGACGTAAGGAGATTTCTTCCTGCAAACCCAGCAGGTGAAAGAATTCACAACTACCTGCTTGGCGACCTTGCTCCCGGCGTTTCCAAACTATACACAGGAAACCTCCTGGCAATATGGACTGCAGATATTCGTGATGGGAATGGGAATACACCCCAGCCTTAGGAGAAGTTGCCTACATTCCTAAGCATCACATTCACACGCTACTTTATGTGCATTTTTTTATTCATTTAGTATTTATTCGCATTTTGCACATGGTATTTTTCAAGGCCCGCTAGGAAGGCTCAATAGGACGCGTCCGAGTTGTGTCACCCCATTCCTAACCCCACACGAAACCACTCTATCACCCGCACGTCTGTGGGCCATAAACGACCGCACATTTAGCATGAGCAAGTCGGTCACTGTGCACTTGGTTGATTGCAGCGCGTCAATGGCGCCGCATTTGGCGGATGTGAAAGACGCAATAAAAGAAGAGCTCAGCAATCTTATCTTTTGGGGCAGAAAAACAGATCAGGCAGGCGTTCTTGCCTGGAACGGTGAGGCCGAGATCTCAGGCGTGATTCAATTGCCAACAAAATCGTACATTCTCGACACCCTCAGATCAATTTCACAACTGTCCAATGAAGAGCTTGATATTGCCGTGGGTGTTATTGGGGCCATGAATCTGATCACTCGGCACTGTCGCAAGCTCCTGTACACGAAAACTGTCCGCGTCTATGCTTCCGGAAAAGCACTAGGTAAATTTTTCAACTCTGCTGATTTTCAAGACCTTCGTGACTCCTCTGTTCAACTGGGAATCTTTATCGATTTTCTGATTGTGGGTGATATGCCGTGCCAAGAAGAACTGAATGAGGTGTTCACCAGCAAAGCCTTTGCGCCTTTGGACCCGATGTATCGTGAGCCCAAAATAGTTAGACCGGTGCCCACATTCAGAGGCTACCTTACCTTTGGCCATCCAGAGGCTGAGAAGTCACTTGTGATACCAGTATCAACTTACCCGGCTACTCGGAAAGCCCGAGCCCCTACTGTGAGCAAGTACTTTGGTAAAGATCATAAACCAGTTGGTACAGCTCCGGAACACGTTGTTAAAGGTGAACCCAGGGAGGAGGTAGAAAAGGGCTACCTTTACGGCATTGAAGTCATCCCAGTGCCCCAAGACCTCGACGACTTGCTCAAGAAAGGCACAATGGCGTCCGATAATTACTTTGAACTCATTGCGTTTGTACCTGCTGTGGAACCTTACCAATTTCTAGACGACTCAGATTTCGTCATTCCTTCCACGGACGAGGCTAAAGTTATTCTCGCCACGCTAGCCACCACTTTGTTCGAGCGCAATCTCGGAGCATTTGCTCGCATGTCTATTGGCAAGAAGCCTAATTTGCATCTTCTGTATCTGGAACCATATTTATCGCAGGATTTCAGAGGCTTTATAACCAAGCAGCTACCGTTTGATGAGGATAAGAGGGACCTGGCGTTTCCCAATTTGGATCAAGTCGACGAAGAACAGCAGCCTAGTGAGAGCATGCAGGGATCCGTTGACGCCCTTGTGGAGGTCATGACTGGGGAGTCTCCTCATTTGGATACCATGAATGTTTATAACCCGTATATTCTGCGGGTAGAAAGGTATATTGGAAGGGCTGCCCTGGACGACGTTGTCGAAATTCCGCCCCCCATGACAGTCAAGCTGCAAGTGGATGACGAAACAGCTCGAACAAAACGTACACTGGCTGCGAAACTTTTGGATATTCGCAAGAATGAAGTCAAGAGAGTGGAGCGGGCACAACGCGAAGAAAGTTATCTGGCTCCTGAACAGAGGCTCGATCTCGATCAGTTGTTGGGATAGCATTTGTCTCCACGCGGACCAGACTAATATTTATAGTTGACACTACTAGATTTCCTACACTGCACGATCAGGACCGAACCTTGCGGCCACCTCCTGAAGGTATATCACGTCTTGACATCGGGCTCATCTCTGCCAATAAACTCTTTAAGGCCCAGCAGGGCTTGAACATCTTTCATGGCTGGCGCAAGATATTCATCGGCGGACTGGGAGAATTTGGTAGGGTCGCTCTCATACTTTTCGAGGTAGAGTCGGATAGTGGCCCCAGAAGAGCCTGTTCCCGAGAGTCGAACCACGGTGCGCGCGCCGCCTTCAAATTTGATATATAGTCCCTGATTGGAGGATACTGTGCCATCAAGGTCCGTGTAACTGAAGTTGCCACCTTCCGCGACCTTGAGATTACCCACCTTGGAATGCACGAATTCCGGATTCTCAATCGCATCCTTCAGCTTTTTGATCACCTTATTGGCACCCTCAGAGTCCACGTTTTCGTAGTCGTACCGGGTGAAAAACGTGCGACCATAAGTTTTCCAAAAGTCCCTTTGAATACCGGCGATCGATGCAATAGCAGGCTGGTCGTGTGCAACGCTCGCAATGATATTGAGCCAGGCAACAACAGCCCATAGACCGTCCTTCTCACGGATATGGTCAGAGCCAGTGCCAAAAGACTCCTCACCACAGATACTCAGCTTCTTGGCATCCATGAGAGCCGTAAAGAACTTCCAGCCGGTGGGCACTTCATAGTTCTCAACGCCTTGAGCCACAGCGACCCGGTCAATAGCGCCACTAGTCGGCATAGACCGGGCCAGACCATGAATGCCGTTTTTAGCAAAGTAGGGGATACGATGGGCATGGTGCGCAATAATGGCGACACTGTCGCCGGGAGACACGAACGCTCCAGCACCGTAGATCATGTTCCGGTCGCCATCACCGTCGGACGCGGCGCCAAAGGGCACGTTCTCTTTGTCGACCCTATCTACTAAGGTCTTGGCATAGGTCAGGTTTGGATCGGGGTGCAGGCCACCAAAGTCGGGCAGCGGCTTGACGTTCTGCAGCTGAGAGGCAGGAACGCCCAGCCGCTTCTCAAAGATTTCTGTTGCGTACGGTCCGGTGATGCCGTTGAGGCCATCAAACACCAAGCTGAACTTGGGGTTACTCGAAATGAAGTTCTTGATCAGGCCAAAGTCGAAGATGGACTCCAGCAAGTCGACATAATCGGCGGTGGGACTGATGATCTCGACCTCGAGGCTCCCATACGTTTTGCTACCGATGGTAGACAGATCGAGCTCGGGGATATCGGCAGAGACGTAGTGGTCAATGGACTGTGTCGCAGCGTGAATTTTGTCAGTGACTGCCTCTGGTGCAGGACCGCCGTTGGCCAGGTTATATTTGATGCCGAAATCGTTATCGGGCCCGCCCGGGTTATGCGACGCTGTCAAAATGATGCCGCCCGTGGCCTTGCGGCTGCGAATGACGTGCGAAGCTGCCGGCGTCGACAATAGGCCGTTCTGGCCAATGATCAGCTTTTTGACCTTGTTTCCCGCGCCGAGCTTCGCAATGACATTTATCACCTCGGGCAAGTAGTAACGGCCGTCGCCGCCCACCACCAGCACAGCGTCCTCGGCGCCCTCGGGGATCGAGGTTAGAATGGCCTGGACAAAGTTCTCGGTGTAGCGCGGCTGCTGAAAGACCTTGGTTCTCTTGCGCAGGCCCGAAGTACCTGGCTTTTGTCCATCAAAGGGGGTCGTGGCAATTACGGACATGGCAGTAGGTTGAAGAGGGTGATCGGTGACGTCAGGTTATATGCGCTGATCTTGCAGCTTGCTGCCAGTAGGCTGGGGGAGCGTGGGTGGGTGGGGCTGGGGCAGGGTATAGGGACAAAACGTGGGGAATGGCGACAAGGCTGCCAGGGCTCTGAAAAAGCATAATAAAGGCCAGCAAGTGATGTATGCGAGCGCGGTTAAAAAGCTAGATAAAGGTATGGCAGGGATATTTAGGCAAATGCTAGCAGAGAGCAGCCTGGTTTTCGCTCGGTGGGCCGCCTTGCACGTATCCAAGTGGTTCTTTCAAAAGGTCAGCGCAATAAGACCATCCTCCCAACGCGGTATGGTACGTAGTACAATCGCCATGCATAGCGGGAGATAGTATCTCAAATCCGATCCGACAGGTCATCCTACGCGTAAAACCGGTGTATGTAAGAAGGCTGCTGCCTACACGCCAAATCACCTTAGGCTGAGGAGATCAAAAAGGCACGATGGATCGAACTTAGCTGTTTCTATTTATCGTTTAGGTTCGTAGACTAGAGTTTCACGAGTCCATCGACCGCAGGGAGCTTAGCCCGCAACGGCGTAGATGGCCTTGGACAGGTGGTCGACGTTGGCCGAGGTGATGCCCGAGATGGAGATACGGCCATCACGAGTACCGTAGACGCTGAACTCCTTGGCCAGGCGGTCCACCTGTTCGCCGGTCAGGCCCGTGAAGCAGAACATGCCGATTTGCGAGGTAACGTGCTCCCAGTTGCGCTTGGAGCCAAGGTTTTCCAGGTTGTCGCGCAGCAGTTTGCGCATGGAGATCATGCGGTCAGCCATAGCACGCACCTCCTTCAGCCACTGTTCGCGCAGGGCCGGGGTGTTCAGGATCTCAGAGGCAATGCGGGCTCCGTTGATGGGCGGGTTCGAGTACAGGGCGCGCACTAAGATCTTGAGCTGGGACTCGATGCGACCCTTCTCCTGGGCATCGGCTGCAATCACCGAGAACGCGCCAACGCGCTCACCGTAAAGACCCATGTTTTTGGCGAAGGACTGGCACAAAGATACCTCCAGGCCGTTGTCCACAAAGTAGCGCACGGCGTAGGCATCCTTGTCGGCGTCACCCGTGGCGAAGCCCTGGTAAGCCATGTCAAAGAATGGGAACAGGTCACCGGCCTTGACAACCTCGAAAATCTGGCGCCACTGTTCCTGCGTCGGGTCAACGCCCGTGGGGTTATGCGCGCATGCGTGCAGCAGCACGGCGGTGCCGGGGGCCGCCGCCTTCAGATCAGCAAGCAAGCCGTCAAAGTCCAAGGCAATGGTCTTGGGATCATAGTAGCGGTACTGCTCTGTGGTAAGGCCCGCCTGCGAGAATACAGCTTTGTGGTTTGCCCAGGTTGGCGTGGGGAGCAGGATCTTTTTGCTGGGCAGGAACTTGGACAGGTACTCTGCGCCGAGGCGGAGCGCGCCAGTGCCGGATATGGTCTGCGTAGCCGCCACACGGCCCTCCTTGATGGGTGCGGAGTCGTCTCCGTAGGCAAGGCGCACCGCGGCGTCCACAAAGGCGGGGATACCTGTGATGCCGGCATACTCCTTGTCCAGGGCCTTGCCAGCCACACGCTTCTCAGCCTCGCGAACGGAGGGGAGCACGTAGGGCTTGCCATTATCATCACGGTAGGCACCCACGCCTAGATTAATCTTGTGGGGCGACGTGTCTTTCTTGAACGCCTCGGTGATGCCCAGAATGGCGTCGGGAGGGCCCTGCGGCACGTTGGCCCACGTCGAGGACAGACGCGCGGCCATGGCGGTCAGGGCCACGCCGGGAATAACCGCGCGAGGCATCTGCGCCCTCAAGCTGCTCATAACTCGTGTCGTAGCCACCATTTCGTCAAGCTGATACGGTGCAGGTCGATGAGTGGTTAAAACGTGGAGATGCATTAATATGTGGGGGTGACCTGCAGCTGACTCACAGGCTCGGCAGCATCCGCCTCCGCACTAGTCCGACGCGTTCCGGCCCGTTACCGGAGCCGCGAGGGTCGACTTGGGCTCGGTCCGAAAGGGCCAAGTAGGGCCCTTGACGGCTGGCCGGGTACACCACCGTCACGCCACACGCCATTTTGAGGCCGACTCTTGCGAGCCTGCGGCCTAGCCTGACGACGCCGTGCCCTGCTCCTATTGGCTTGGGACACATGCCCTGATGCTGCCTCGCTCCTGGCGATCATGCATGCAAGCATGCCGATCAGGCCCGGAATATGTCGGGAACATGGCTGCTCAAAGGCATGTGAGCCGAGGGCAGGGCGGCCGAGACAGGTCGGCCCCAGAGCGCTGGCGGGCAGGTAGTGAAATAAATATAGAAAGGGATATAATAAATAGAACGAAGTTGCAGCATCTCGCTGCTTGTGGCTATGCGGTGCCCGCTGGGCGCAGCGAAAGAACATGTGTACAAAATTCCTCCACGAGCTCGTTTTCCTCGCGGCCGCCTTTCCGCAGCTCCCTCAGCTTCTTGAGCGCAACTGCTCGGCGCCCTTCCGGCGATTGCTCGCCTGATGCAGACGAGTCCTGCATCAGTCGTGCTACTAGCTGTAAATGTTGTCGCAGTGCTGGATATTTCAGCATCTGGACCGTGGCTGCATCCAGGTACTGTGCCTGTGGCCCCGCAGCAAGTGCCTGAACAGACACCTGCTTCGTCTCGACAGCACTCCCCGTGACCTCCTCACCGGCGTTAACTGGGCTATCTGAGCAAGGTACACGAGATGCGAGATCAGGAGCAGCTGCGTCCTGGAGACCACCCGGCGTCACAGCAGCCGCAACACTAGCCTGTGGCGACAGTTGCGCAGCCTCTTCTATTTTGTGCTCTTTGAAGCACGCAACGCTGCAGTAAGGTGCTTTACACGTTGGACATTTGTAGCGACCTGTCGACTTTTTGCAGACAACGCAGTCCATGGAAAAGTATCAGCTGGGAGCGAAAGTGAAATTTAAAACGGCGGTCACGTGACGAAGATGCGCGGCAGTTTCAAGTCCTCCCAAGGTCAAGTCTGGCAGTGGGGCATAGTCTAACTCTCAAAATCAAATGCAATTACTAGTCACACATATGTACACTCAAGCAGCCGGAGCAGGTCCATTGCCGGGGCCGCCTTTATCTTTTTCGCCCTCGCTGTCCTTGTTCTCGTCCGCCTTGCTACCTGGCTCCTTATCGTCAGAAACCAGGCCCTCGCCCTGCAGATACTTGAACTCGATCGAGTCATCCTCAAAGGGGCGCTTGCCAATCAAGCGAATAAAGTCAGCACGGTCCAGAGTCTCCTTAGCAAGTAGCTCCTCCGCGATGAGTTTAAGTTCTTTACTCTTCTTGGTCAACAGATCCCGACATCTGTCGTACGCGTCGGCCACTATTCTGTGGACCTCGTTGTCAATCAGAGTCGCTGTAGATTCGCTGAAGGGTTTGGTGTAATAGCCCTCAGGCTCATCATAGTTGACGTAGCCGACCTTCTCAGACATGCCCCACTGAGCGACCATGTTGGTGGCGATCTGTGTGACCTTTTGGAAATCCGATGAGGCTCCGGAACTCGTACTGTCAAATGTAAGTTCTTCGGCTACACGGCCCCCGAGAGCCATTACCATACGATCTGTGAGCTCCAGATTATTTGGCAACGGAATATCTGCCGGCAGATACTTTGCATGGCCCAGGGAGCTCCCGCGAGGGATGATGGTGGCCTTGATGAATGGATCAGTGTACTTGAGGAACCAGCCACAGATAGCGTGGCCGGCCTCGTGATAGGCAATGGTTCGCCGTTCTTCAGGAGAAAGAATCTTCGACTTCTTTTCCAGCCCAAACGATGTCCGCTCTACAGCTTGCTCAAAGTGTTCCCATCCAATTGTATCAGCATTGTTACGGGCGGCAATGAGAGCCGCCTCATTTACGGCGTTGGCAATGTCTGCTCCGGCAAAACCCGGCGTTAATGCCGCCAGACGGCCCGCCAACCGATCAATATTGAGGTCAGTCTTGACCTTGGCCAGATAAACCTTGTAGGTATCCTTTCGGCCCCCCACGTCAGGCTTGTCAACCGTAATGTGGCGACTGAAACGGCCTGGACGCATGAGTGCCCTATCGAGAACATCTGGACGATTGGTGCCGGCAAGCACAACGACGTGGTCCGAAGTGGCAAAACCGTCCATCTCTACCAAGACTTGGTTGAGAGTGGCTTCACGCTCGTCATGACCGCCACCAAAGTTTCCTCCCTGGCTACGGGCACGTCCAATAGCATCAATCTCATCGATAAAGACGATACTCGGCGCTTCTGCGCGGGCAGTTGAAAAGAGGTCGCGCACTCGAGAGGCACCCACACCTACAAACATTTCCACAAACTCTGAACCAGAAACCGAAAAAAAGGGAACGCCAGCTTCGCCAGCAGTGGCTTTGGCCAACAGGGTTTTACCTGTACCAGGAGGGCCGCTCAAAATGGCGCCTCGAGGGATCTTAGCACCAAGGTCTTCGTACTTTTTTGGTTCTTTAAGGAAATTGACAAACTCCAGAATCTCTCCTTTGGCCTCATCAGCGCCAGCAACGTCCTTGAACTTGACTTTTACGTCCTTGTCTTGGTTAAAGCGCTTGGCCGTAGATTTCCCCATGCTGAAGATGCCGCCTTGGCCAGCCGAGGACATTCCCCGCCGCACCAAAAACCAGAGGCCACCGATGAGCAGTACAGTAGGCAGCAGGGCCATTGCAATAGAGGTCAGAGACGTCTCATTGACGTATGCAACCGGTACGCGCTGGGAATCGGACACCTGCATCTCGTTCATGGCTTCATCCAGGTTACGTTCAAACGAATCGACAGAGCCCACCGTGAATGTGACAATACGAGGATAGTGTTGCGGCCGCAAGATGGCGCGACCAACGCTCTTGTTTACCAGCACGATTTTCTCTACCATGTTTGTCTCCAGATACTGCGTGCGAAACTGCTGCCACGACAGCTCGGGCATCGACGCAGACGAGGTCAGGAAGTAGGACAAGAAGAAGGCACCGGTCAGGCCCCACAAGAGCAGCATCCGCCAGTCAGGTTGCGGCGGTTTCGGGCCTCCAGGTCCCCGGCCCTTGGCCAAAGCGTCCACGGGCTTGAACTCAATGCGAAAGGACGACGCGGGCTTTTCACCGGCAGGCTTACCTTCCTCAGGAGCCTTGCCCGGCGACTGCGCAGAAGAACCCCGCGGGACTTTGGCGTCTTTGCCTGAGCCAGCGTCCTTGGCGCGGAACACGCGCGCAGTGGAAAACCGGGCGCCGGCTCCCAGTGGCGGGAATGCGGCGGCTAGGGCCGCGGGAAACGAGTGCGCTTGTGGCAGCGCGCGCGGGTGCGCCGCCGATCTGGCAACTGCAAACAGCCCGAGCCTTGGCCCCGCCATCAGGCGAGACAGCGAGCGGGTGGCGAGCATGCCGAGAGATGGAGGAGAGAAGGTGGACTGCGGTGCTGGGGATCGGTTTGGCAGCCGGAGTGGGAGGAGCGGCTCCTCTGTGCCCCCCCTGCTGAGTGTGGTGGCACTGGGCGAAGTGGACCTGGGAGCTTTGAAAGCTGCCCAGCCCAGGAAGCTGGCAGTCAGTCGCATAGGCCGTTGCGCGGCGGAGCTGGGGCTGCGGTCAGGCCCTGCTTTCCCACCTTGGCGGCTCCCCTCTTAGCCTGCTGTTACCCACCTGTGACCCTTACCCTAAGTCGCGCTCCCAGGGGGGGCCGGCGACGTGCCCACGTCCCTTGCCCGCCGACCCACTCTACACGCTTTCCTTCTTTGAGTGTTGACAGACAGATGAGCTCGATAGGAATCGCGAACCTGCCCAACCAGAAGCTGCGGCTCATGTCCAAGCGGGGCGCCGTGCTCACGCTGATGGTCGTGGGCGAGTCGGGGCTGGGCAAGACCACGCTCATCAACACCCTGTTTGCGACCACGCTCGGCAAGGGCGAGGACCACGCGGCGCGCCACGACACCCCGCCGCGGAAGACAGTGGAGATCTCGCTGACGCGCGCGGAGCTCGAGGAGAAGGGCTTTCTGCTGCGACTCAACGTGATCGACACGCCGGGCTTTGGCGACAACATCAACAATGCCGCGGCCTGGCAGCCCATTGTGGACTTTATTGACGACCAGCATGAAAACTATCTCTCGCAGGACGCGCAGCCGCAGCGCTCGGAACGCCGGGACATGCGTGTGCACGCCTGCCTGTACTTTATTCGCCCTACGGGCCACAATCTCAAGCCCCTCGATGTGGACGCGCTGCGGGCGCTCAGCACCCGCGTCAACGTGATCCCCGTCATTGCCAAGGCCGACACGCTGGATCCAGAGGAGATGCACGCATTCAAGGAGCGCATCCGCGAGACGCTGGCAGTGCAGAACATCTCCGTGTACCGCCCGCTCGACTTGGCCACAGGGCGCCCGTTGGCAGACCAGCTGCCCTACTCCGTCATCGGCGCCGAGCGCGAGGTGCAGAACGTCCATGGCGAGCTTGTGCGCGGCCGCCAGTATCTGTGGGGTACGGCGGAGGTCGAGAACGACGCGCACTGCGATTTCCGCAAGCTGCGCAACTTGCTGATCCGCACGCATATGCTCGATCTCGTCCAGAGCACCCAGGACCTGCACTACGAGGCGTTCCGCTCGCACACTATGGCCACCCGCCAGCCGGGCGAGCTGCGGTCGCGTCGCCGCACGAATCCGCAGTACAAGGAGGAGGAGCAGGCACTCCGCAAGGCATTTACCGAGCAGGTCAATGTTGAGGTCGCACGCTTCAACAAGTGGGAGGCCAACCTTATTGCCGAGCGCGACAAGCTCAACAAGGATCTCGAGGAGACGTATTCGTTTATCCGCCAGCTGCAGCAGGAGGTTGAGCAGCTGTCCGATCGCCAGAAGCTGTCTTACCGGGCCTAAGCGCCTCGGGCTCGGGCGTGTTGCGCGTCCTCTAACTACTCGGCCAGCCGCCTGGCCACGCCAGCTATTCCAGGGTCCTGCTCTGTTAACATCGCAAGAAACTCAACCTCAAAGGAAAGAAATAAATAAAATATCTACAACGCTACTACTCTTTACTTTTTAGAGCAGAGTAATCACTCTGCTAGAGAACTCGTGTCGTAACTTAACATCTTTGGCCTGGTAAGGAGGTCTGCAGAATGTTCATACGGTCTCTGAATCAGACAGTTCTGAGTCACGAGTTCTCTGTGTCAGGAGCGGCCTGCGAAATTAATGGAAGCACATCGCGCGCCAGCTGCGACGCCGGTGGCTTCTCGCCGCGCTCGGCTGCCAAAGACGACCAGGTAGCCCGGTATCGCTCGCCAGGAACAGGCTCGATTTTCCCGTCTGCCGTCAGTACGTTACACAAGGCACGAATATCGGCCGAAGTAAGCTCCACTGCGCTAACGCCGGTGCCCTCAACGTATTCGTGGATAGTCTGCACGCTCGGGTACCCGGTATATCCAGGAAGGTGCACCTTATCCCCGCCATCGGGAAACGTGGCAAGCATGACATAGTGCCAGACTAGGCGCAGCATCTGGCCAATGAACTCCGAGTCAAGCTCGCTGTCCTGGTACCAAGGGCCGCCCGTGACTTCCATAGACGGCTGCAGATTATACAGCATGTAAATTTTGCGCGTAGGAAACTTGACTGACTTGACTGCCTTGATATAACGCTGGTTTTCCAGCGACTTCAGACACCGCATCACCACGTTCTGGTGCAGGTTGCCCTTGGTCTTGATTGTCCGCGTCCAGATACCCTCACGACCGGCCGCCTGGATGTACGAGTAAACCAGGGCCTCGTCGGAGGACATACCCCGCACGCGCTCGGCTTCTTCAATGGAGACCGCCTGGTAGAACAGGGCGTTGTCGCTTTTGGCCAGCTTCACCATTTGATGATTGATCAGTTCCTGCAGCAGATCAATCAAGCTTTCTCGTGCCGTGACAGGCAGCAGGGCCTCTAGCTCCCGCTGTGTGTAGAGGTGGTCCGTCTGAGCAAACATGGCGGCATGCAGCGCGCCCGCTTGTTCAGATACCATGGGTCAACTGAGCCGCAACTCGATCGAGAGGATGATTCTTGACAATCGGCGGCCAAGCTCGGGTGGATGGCAGCTGCTGCACAAACCCACTAAATAAATTTCAAGGCTCTACCTGTCACGTGAACGCGGCTCGGAACAGCTGAAAATAAGGAGCGTAGTGCATCTCGGGGACGGCTCGGCAAAAGGCGCCCCCACATTACCGCAAACATGATTCATTAAAGTCTATACAATGCTGATCTATCTTCATTTGTCTTGTAGACCACTGTTTCAAAACCCAATCCGGATTAACATAGAAGGGCTCCGTGGTTTACTCATCCTCGAGCTCGGCCAGGTACGCCTCAGCCTCCAGACCAGCCATGCAGCCAGTGCCGGCAGAGGTGATGGCCTGGCGGTACAGCTTATCCTGCACATCGCCGGCAGCAAAAACACCCTTAACCGAAGTCTGGGCAGTACCCGGAGTGGTGATAATATAGCCGTCTTCGTCTGTTTTGACCTGCTCCTTGACAATGGACGTGGCAGGAATGTGGCCAATGGCATAGAATAGACCCTTAACATCCAGATCGCGTGTCTCACCTGTCTTGGTGTCCTGGATGCTGACGCCGGTCAGGGTCTCTCCGTTACCCTTAGCCTCTTTGGTCACAGTGTTCCAGAGAATCTCGATCTTGGGGTTGTTACGCAGACGCTTGCCCATGATCTGAGATGCCCGCAGCTCGTCGCGACGAACAATCACATAAACTTTGGCGCCGTATTTGGTCAAAAACAGTGCCTCCTCGGCCGCAGAGTCGCCACCGCCGACAACGGCGAGGGGCTGGTCACGAAACATAGGAATGGCACCGTCACAGACGGCGCACGCGGAGATACCCGCTTGCCAGTACTTGTCCTCACCGGGGAGGTTGAGACGCTTCGCAGACGCACCGGTGGCAATGATCAGCGCGTCGCAGGTAATGGTGGGCTCAGCCTCATCGTTGAACTCGGCCCAAAGTTTAAAGGGCCGTTGCGAGATGTCAACTTTCGCAATCGTTTCGGTGATGATTTCAGTGCCAAACCTCTCGCTCTGCTCGCGCATGCGGTTCATCAGCTCCGTACCGGACAATCCCTCTGGGAAACCAGGGAAGTTCTCGATATCAGTGGTGGTAGTGAGCTGGCCGCCGGCAGCAATCCCGTTGGCGAGCATGCCTTCGTACAAAACTGGCTTAGACTCTGCACGAGACAGGTAGATTGCCGCAGTGTGGGCGGCAGGGCCGCTGCCGACAATGACAACGGATGTATGACGAGGCGTAGACATCTGGTTCTGTGACTTGAGGGGATTGAGGGTGGAGTAGTTCACTGTGTGCGTTCCAAAAGCGGATGAGAGAAGAAGTAACCGAGAACGCGCGCGGGCCAACACTGTTGATTGATGGCGATTTGAGCAACGGAGACAGGATTGGAACCGAGGTGTCTTTAAATAAGATTGGCTGCAACTCCCAATGCGCGGCCAGCGTGCCTGTCAGGCATGCAGGCTCCCGCCGCACCCTTACCAATCGTACCTGTCTTACCAATAGATGGCCCCGGTCTAGACCGGTCCAGACAGCCGCAGAAGTGCTGCACCGTTTGGCAGCTGGTGCGTTAGCGATGCTGAAGGTTCCAGAGCGGCAAGGCTAGGCCCATTGAATTATACAGCATATGTGCTCGCAGGGGCGGTTGCTTTGGGCATGTCCAGGCTGTTCGGCTGCAATGGCAATAAATACTTGCTCCAGCAGCTCCTAATCAGAGCCAAGCCGCATGGCATAACCTTGCAATTGCGCCATTGCCATAAAGCTCGGCTGTGTCGGAGGAGACGGCATGTCCGTCCTGGTTTCCCGTGAAGCCCGTTTTAGCAAAAACTGATCGCTTCGCGAGCCAACCACAAAAACGTACAGCAGGAAGGGGTAGTCGCGCAGCTGAGTGCGAACTTGTACATTACATCAATAAATAGTTGGATTAAATACAGGGTGGTCGCGGGTCCCTCAGCCGCTGCCGTGCTGCTCCATTGCTGCGTCGCGCGCGCCCTACCAAGGAGGATCTTCTGTAAAAGGCACCGCCTTTCGTTGCAAAACAGCCTTGACATGCCGGGTTAGGACCTGGAGGAGCAGAATCGCTTGACGAGTTCCGAGTTGCCTATTACCGGGTTCAGAACCACACACTTGAAAAAGTAATCGAGGCCGCGGCGCCGCTCTTCGAGGAAAGCACCCTCGAATCTCGCGATCACGGACTTGGGCGGCAGATCAGGGATCTCGCACTGCCGGAGCGGAAACTTTAGCAGCAGCTGCTCCCACAGGGCGTGAAACTGCGAGTACCGTCGGTGCACGGTCAGCCTGGTACCGCGCGTTGTGACGATCTGCAAGATCCACAGCACGTACGAGTCGTTGATGATTTCGTAGCGGGAAACACCCGCATCCGTCGCCCATTGCCGCGCATCCGGCTGCTGCGAGTAGTCCTCCAGTAGGATTGGCTCGGGGGCGACCATGCGCAGCCGCGGAGCCGAGTTCTCCGCCTGGGGCCGGTGCTGGCGGGCCGCCCGGGCATGCCGCGCCTCGGTAGCTTGCCGCTCAAGTGGATCAGGCTGCGCTTCTCCTTCTCTGGGCAAAACCGTCTCGTTTACTGCGTCCCTATCCCGCGGTCTCTCAGGCTGCGAGTTTACGCCGCCATCTTGTCGCAGCCGCGGTCGCGGCTGATCTCTAACATTGTTCGGTCGCGCTGTCCCTGGTGTCGGGAGCTCTGTATCGTCCGGTCGCTGCGGTGTCTTGTGCGGCGCCTGCACATGTTCTGGCGCCGCCGCTACCGGCGATGCTGTTCCAGACGCCATAACCTGCTGGGCATGCTCTTTCTCTGCGAGTAGCCAGCTGGGCAATTTATGTCCCAAGGTGCCACGAAGTGAAGCCAAGGCGTGTATGAGAGGGCCTGCCGCTGGGGCACGCGCTGTGCTGCTGGCTGGGCGACCCTAAACCCTTGGGACGCCTGATGCTGAGAGCGGCGGAGTGACTGTAGAAGCGGTAACCTCGAGACGCTGGTCATGTTGCCAGAGCTTCCGTGGCGGACACGCCTGTGGCACCGCTGGAAGGCGCTACGGAACATCCCGTTCCGCCGGAAATGGTTCGTGGGATACGACCTGGAAGGCAACTCCTACTGGGAGGCGCGGGATCACAACAACCCCGGCCGGCTCCGCCGGAGTGTCCAGTACGCATTCAGCCATATGCACTACTCCGACTATAAGGGCCCGCCTCAATGGGTCCAGTGGCTGCGGCATGTGCGGCCGCACGCGCCGACGCTACACGAGCTGACTGCCGAGCGTGCGCGGCAAGCACGTATCCAGATCCTGGCTGCGCACGCCGAGACTCGCTGGAGGCAGAAGCCGCTTCGAGAGGCTGCGACCGGGCTCCAGACAGGCATGCGGCAGGACACCGACCCGCGGACTGCTGCCCAGCTTGACCCCGCGTCTCGTGGCGCGGCCGCACAGGCTGCCGGTCAGGAGCCATCGCCCGCGGCGGTTCCCCCGCGATCTGGGCCCATGACAGCCGGGCCCGAGACAGCCGGAGGCCTGGCCCAAGATGAGAAATTGGCCAGCCGCATGCGTTCTGTTGAGGCCGAGATCGCCCGCAAAGATCGCGAGCGCACGGCTCAAAGCGACGCTTCCAAAACCACCAGAGATCGGTCTGGAGCAGGAACCCACAGGGCGGCGGGGCCTAGGCCCACCCGACCAAAACCTGATCCTAGGTTCGGCAACAACACCGACGACGACCGCTCTTCTGCTGTCTTTGAGCCAGCCAAGCGTGGATGATCAAGGGCATATCATCTGCGTAGTTGTACATAGTCTATTCTTTCCGTATACTGCCCGAGGACTCGAGCGAGCTCAGGAGGTCCTGACCATATTTGCGCACGAGCGCGTAACGGTCAACTTTATTAAGTGCGTCAACTAGCAATGGCTCGAGACAAGCGGCCGACCCAGCCTCGATGTCGGCCGCCATGAACGCCCGGAGCGCCGACTCCAGGGTCTCCACCGAGTTCTGGGGCTTGGCCACCATCCGCGCTGGCGACGCCTTGTTTGCAGGACGTGTGGAGGATGTTGGTCGCCCAGGTGACAAGGGGCGTGGCGTAAAAGTTGAGGTCGGCGGCCGGCTGGAAATTTCGCCAGCAGAGCCGGCGCTGTGCAAGGCCGGGCCAAGCGTCTGACCAGTCGTGCTGGTCCCGGCCGACTGTCGATCGGCAGAATGTGGCCGGACAGAGTTCCCTCGCGACCCTGCGCTCGCTCGTGGTGATAAAGAAGCTATATGAGCCGGCGGGCTAAGTCCAAGGTCGAGCTTCAGAGGAGGGCCCAGAGACCCCGCGCTAGGTGGCTCACCGCTGCGGTGGCGCTGTGTCGGGGAGGGCGACCGGCACGGACTCGGCGCACGCAGGATGCGTCGAGGCGACACAGGCTCTACCACGTGTGCTTCAACATTGTAGACAAATGCACAAGAGCCCAAGCAGACGAGTTGTTTGGATTCCGGAAGCCATACTAGGCCAGACGGTGCTTCAGAAGGGGCAAACGTAGCACTCAGGAGAACGCCCGTGGGGTATGAATAAATAAGAACGCTTTTGTCGGGACCTGTAGCACCCAAAAGCACAGTTTCGCCAACCTTGAAGACGGCCAAGTTGGCCAGTGGGATTGGCTCATCAAGCAAATCCTGCGGTGTGAAGCTGTTGACTAGAATGCCCTCGGCATTGTATTCTGTGATAAGCTTGTCATTGGTGCTGACCATGACTTGACCATCGAAGGCAGTCATCCCCATGAGCGTGTGACGAAGCTGCACAGTCTTCGCTGCAGCAAACAGCCCATCTTCGTCCGCGGCGTAGAAATGCAGCGTTTTGTTCACGGTGTATAGTGCAATCGTGGTGCTGTTAATAATGCACAAGTTCGTAATCGGGCTCGCTAGCTGCGTAGTTTGAGACAGCACCCAGCTAGTTGCTTCACTTTCTTGGCGCCACACCTGCAACCTTCGGTCTCGTGAAGCGCTTACAATAAATTTTGTGGAAGTATCCAATGCGGAGACGGCAGTTCCGTGAGCCGTGAACTTTTTGCTGCCTATAAGCACAGTGCCCTCTGATCCACCGACTACAATGGTTGCGCCAGGAGCAAGCCGAGCCAACGCAATTTCCATTCCAAAATTCTGAGTACGCACGGTATTAAAGTCATTATCCAGCCAGTAGACATTGGTTCCTGCCCATGAAAGCGCACCATTTGAGTCAGGGCTGATATTATGGTATGTGCGCGTCGCAATCATGGCCGGCTCAACTAGATCCGTATAGATGGAGCCTGACTGGAGATAAACCGCAGTATCGTCAAATACCTGGAAGCCTTGGTTTGATTTCTCCTCCACTCTCACGATCTCTAGTGTGGCTTTCGTGACAAACGTGATCTTACCTGGCCCAGCTATCGCAATGCTATCACCCGCCTCGCTTAATGAATCCACGTTATGCCCAACCGAAAACTGGAATTTCACCGGCGTAGTTGAACTTGCAACATTGTAGATATCACCATTACTGGTTGCCACTATAAACGAGCCTCCAGAGCCGCGAACCACTGCCCGAAAAGTTTTGGACAGGGCATCGCCCAAAACGACGTTACGACCCTCAAGCACGACCGATGTCCCACCAGGGGAGCGCGTGGCCGCATCCACATTCCAGACACGAATGTGTCGCACACCCACTGTGACCAGCTGTGTCTCTGAGATCCACTTCAAGTCGTGGACCTTGGAGATGCACCTGTTGGATGCAAACAAACCGACGGGCGAGACGCCATGCACTTTCACATTCCACAAGTAAATGTACCCGTCGTTTGGTGGACCCAATGAAGCCAGGAATACCCCGCTCGGATTGAACGACATGTGCTCGACTCCAAATTGGTGCTCCTGAATAACGGCCAAGACGTTGTTGGCATGCACCGACGTCGGAGAGTACAGAACTATGCGAGGCAGATAGCCCTCTTCGCCAGCAGCAACAACACCATCAGCCGACAATGCCACACAGCTAATGGCATTGGCCTTGTGTTTGGGTTTTGACGAGCCTCCGCCGATGCTGCTTGCCGAAGTATCCGGTCCTGCTGCAGAGTCTGGCTTCGAGGGCAGGCCCGCCGGCTTCCCAATTATAAACGGAGCGTTCGACGATCTCTCCCACGTCGCTTGAGACAATTGAACATCCTTTGCCAGTTGTTTGGCAGAATAACTGTAGAAGCGGAAGGCTCTTGACTGTCCCAGCTCCCGGCTCACGACGCCAGCACCAGCAGCATAGGCAACAACATGCCCAGATACGGCTATAGCTCGGTTATCTACGGCACTGGTCCCTAAAACATGAACGATAGAGAGCTTTGCATCAAGAGACATAGCAGTGGAGAGACGCTGCCGCGCCTGGCTGGCTCTTCCAGGTGACGCAGCGTCCATGTTTACTTTAAAGGAAGGTGCAGGGGGCCTGCCGTCGCGACTTCAGATTACGGGTTGGGGCATCACGTGAGAGATGTCACTGCATGTCCCGCGTCGAGTCGAAGCTGCGTAGCAAACAAGCCTCTATCGGGTGAGTATCATAATTGTTCATATAGAAAGTTTTCTTATGGAGACACCGCTGCGGGAACAGCTCAGCATACGCGGCTTTGGCTTTTATAAATAGAATGCAAATGTGTGACAAATGGGATGTTGAAGCGCAACTAACCAGCTTAGGCAGGAACTCTGCTGCTCAACGTATGCCCGAGCAGAAGACCAGAGGCTAGAAATACGGAAACCGACATTACCAGGAGCTTTACACCCGCCATGGTATCTTTATTCTGAACGTGAGTTTCCTGCATTGGGAACAGGCTTTCTCTGGTCGCTTCAGCGCACAAGACCTCTTGCACGGCATGCAGCGTCGATGGACTAAACAGAGTTTCATACAGGATATCGGTCATCGCCTGATCCAGCATGGCCACAGCAAGTACGTAGCTTTGTGCCAACGTGTTGATTATTTGGCCTGCATCCAACTCCACAAAGTTATTTTCTGTCAGGGCGTACTCGATGCCAAGCTCTGCCAGAATCCGCCTGACGAGCGTTGGGCAGTCGCCATTTTTGCACCACAGCTCGCGATCACAGTCGACCAAGCTGCTCCAAAATGTACCCATCGGATCCACTGCCCGCAATATCAGGAGCATGCGTTCGCGATCCTGGAAGGTGTTGCCGCGGATGTTCTGGGCCCTACCCTGCATAACGCCATCGAATAAGTGGCCAGGCACGGCAATAAATAGCCGGGAGTCTTCAAGGATGGCCGAACCTAACAAAACTAGAATACGTTGTTCGGGTGGCATGCTCAGAATCAGTGCGTCGCGGGGGGCCTCGAGCTCCGGGATCAACCGCGAGCCCAGCAACACAAGAGTAGCGAGCAACAGCCGACTACGCTCCTGAGGGAGGGCAGCTCGCACATTATTGAGCTCGTGCGCTAGGTCAGCGGCTTGTGCATCATCCTTTCTAGTCTTCGTGGCCATGTGCTGAGGCGATTCGAATGGACCCACCTGTGATTCCTCGCGAGCTAGCGTGGACATTGGCATTTCCTGTAACACCGCACCTATGGCCGCACGGCTGCTGAGAGCACCCAGCTTGGAAAAAAGTTAATCTGCGTGAGACTGCAACAGTCCCGCAAAATAATGGACGTCAAAGTTACAGGCGCAGCAGCCTCAAAAATGTTTGTTGAAGAGCTCCTGTTAAGGTGCGCGGAAGGATATTCGAGAGTTCTAATGGTTGTTGGTACTCCGCGCGCTTGCTCTTGAGGCTGATAGGATATTGTATTGCTTCTATTTTTCTGAAAAGGATGGTCCCAATCGATATACGTACCAGCGGCCTATACATATATATATGATATCATTCCGCTGCAGGTGGATCTCTGGATCCTGCATGTGCATTCGCTGTTGGGGCCCCCAGCGCACCCCCAGGATGGTCACGTGGGCCGAAAAATACTCGGATCCCTGAGCGAGCGCGGCTAATTCCTGGGGCCACAATAGAATTAAAGATTGTGATAGCGAAAGCACCGACTGCAAGCATCTGGCATGCTTATACGGACTAATAATCTAGGCAAATCCGAGCATACCAGCCTCAGTTGATTCACCCCCGCATGCTCCCGCACTGCCTCACCTGCATATTGGCAGTACCTCTTAGTAAATCTAGCGCCCCCCATTTTGCCCATCGCCACTATTACATAGTACACATGGGGAGGGTCAACTTCAGCCCGATGGAGTTGAGGAAAGTTTCAAACGGCCGACAGTCGAGGAAAGCAAATTGAAAAGTGTTTCTCGGCACATCACACATATTCCATCCATCCAAGAAAACCTAGTATATCGGCGGAGGTCGCTATATAGTATTCCGTGTTAGCCGACGCAAGTGCCCCTATTTCCCGCCCCGTCACGAGCCTTGATCTTCCCCACAGTTTGTTGACGTGCAGATGCATCCCACCTTGGCCCCAACCCGCCTTAATGTTCAGCTGACGCCCGGAAATGGCTAAATCAGGCAGACAGCCGCCGCATGCCACCGTATTTTGAGCGCTAAGCCTTGGCTTGTGGGGCGACAACATCTTTTAACGGTCCGGCTAAACAAATAGAGCACAACGGCAGTTCTACCCTTGCATGTTGATCCGCATCTAGACCATTTTCATTCATCGCCCTGTGCAGCATGCACCACAGGGTGTTAAAGTATTCACCTAGCCTTTCGCTACAGAGGTGTGCGAATAGAAGTCATCGACCCCACAAGCTATACCCCACTAAGGTTTATTATGTCGCCGTTGCGGGACATGCGTCCTCGCCACCCACCAATCCATTGTACCACCTCGACCCACCCCAGCATTCAGGCCCAGCCAGCCCGTGACTGATTTGTCGGCCGATCATGGAGACACTCAACAAGCTCAACAGTCATAGGTCAGTGGGCCCGGAAAGACGCGTTCGAAGAGTAGTAGCCGCTGATATATAGTATTCTAATGCGCATCCGGTTCTTGAATTAAAAAGGCTAGTTCATTGAGCTTCCTCCACGCCTCACGGTAAGTCCGCTCAACGATCACGTTCATCATCCCCTGCCCACTGTTCCACCTTGAGCGGCAACTCAGCTTGGGATATGTATCCATCTTTGAATCCTGTCTGAATCCTTGATGTTTAGAGCTAGCGTTCGACCACTTTTGAAGGCTGAGATTGAGCGCCTGACTTTAACATAAATTTTACCTAAAGCAGCACCTTGCCGATAGGCAAACTCATTTTTTCTTTCGATCATGTCAATTGCGCCAGACGACGCTCGAAGTTACCCTAGCGCGAAGAGTACATGTACATTATCGAGCTGCAGCGCATATGGGTTACACACTAAAAGGTGAAGTGGTCTGGCCGTATTGCTGTCTAAGAAATGCATGGTCTACCTCAACTGTGTGCTCAGTTCTTTTAGCCAAGCTTTATACGAATTCAAAAAAAAGTATCCGTGAAGTCATCATAAATAAATAAGTATATAATTCGTTTATTTCGTATGCTCGTTATCGTCAAAGGAATTGGCAAAAGTGGATCAGACCGTTTCAATGGGTGCATATTCTTGCTCCCGCGAACCAAAAAACTTGGACCACCACCTGCTAAAGATGGGTTCGACCGGGGCACTATTCAGGTTATGAGGAGACCAAGAACGTAGCATGAGACTGGATAAGACAACGGAGACGCTGCTCGCAGCCATAGCCGCACTAGCTGCCATAGGATTCAACATAATCCCGAACGGAAGAAGGAAGCCCATGGACATCGGAATCATTACAACGTTGTATACGAGAGAGGCAAACAGGTTGAACTTTATTCTTCTGAGCGTAGCACGACCCAAATCAAGTGCAGCAGGAATCCCAGCAATAGGATTCTGCTTAACTAAAACAACATCTGCACACTCGACGGCTACGTGCGTAGCTCCCTCGAGAGAAATGCCCACGTCAGCGGACGCCAGAGCAGGAGAATCATTGATACCATCCCCAACAAGGGCAACATGATACCCTTGCCGTTGAAGGTCCTGAATTACGGCTACCTTGTCTCCAGGAGATGCCTCGTGCCACGTATTCTCGAGAGGAATACCAACAGAAGTCGCAACAGACTCCACAGCTACACGGACATCACCGCTGACCATACCAACGAAAATACCCTGATCCCTCAGTTCCTCTACAACAACGGTTGCGTCAGCCCGGATTTGATCCTCGAGCGATACAGAACCGATATACTGGCCATCAACAGCCACATGCACGCTTCCTAAAGACTTCTCACCAAAGTCAACATGGCGCTGAGAAAGAAGCTTTCGCGTGCCTACCAGCACTTGGCGTGTACCCACGTCATCTTCTATCGTGGCCTCAACACCAAGCCCTACAATAGCCTGGAGATCAAGGGCACGCAATTCTGCTGTAGGGGAAAATCCTAGACTTTCAGCATGAGCCACTAGCGCACTCGCCACCGGATGTTCACTTTCACGTTCAACAACAGCAATCAATGGCCACCATTTGTCAGGCACATCAGTCCTCGTAACTGACATCCTTCCTGAAGTTATTGTTCCAGTCTTGTCGAAAAGCACAGCGTCGATTTTACTCATGTTCTCGAAAACAGCACTGGACTTGACTAAAATGCCATTCTTTGCTCCTACTCCACTGGAGACCATTACCGCCGTCGGCGTAGCTAAACCCAGTGCACAAGGGCAAGCAACAACGATGACTGAGATACACATTCTGAAGCAAACAAAGAACTTAGAGTCAGCATCTTCGAACACCTGGGGAAGTTTGGGTAGAACGTTTGTCAAAAGTAGCCATAGGAAAAACGTGAACAATGCCAAGATGATAACAGTTATCACGAATTTGGACACAACATAATCGGTGTAGCGTTGTATAGGAGCTCTTGCTGCTTGCGCATCTTTGACAAAACGCACAATCTGGGCCAGTTTGGTCTGAGAGCCACAACGTGTCACACGAAAATGCAAAGAGCCTGCACCATTAAGCGTCCCGCCCACCACAAAATCACCCTCGCGCTTGTGAATCGCTTCACTCTCACCCGTTAACATTGCCTCCGAGACATATGATTCTCCGGACAAGACCTGCCCATCGACCGGCACTTTTTCCCCAGGTCGAAGCAGCACTGTATCACCCACCTGTATCATATCCGAGGGGATTACGCGCTCGTTTAGTGCTTCTGTGTTAGCGTCCTTCTCCAATAACGTGGCGGACTCGGGCACAAGAGCAATCAGGCTCGAAAGCGCTTGAGAGGTATGGCCCCGAGCTTTATTTTCCAAGTACTTTCCAAAGACCGTGAACAAAATGATCATAGCGGATGCGTCCCATAGATACATTTTGTGGACGGTCGAGCGCATAATGACAGAATGCGTCTGGGCAATAATTGAGTAGAAGAACGCCGACGAAGTAGACATCGCGACCAATACATCCATATTCAGGTTACGTGCTCGTAGGCTCTTGAATGTCTTCTTGTAGAAGCGCCAGCCAACACCGAACTGGATAGGAAGCACGAGAAGCAGGCAGATCAAGTCAACCGCAAACAGCCCAGGAACGATTTGGCCCGCAAGGAATGATGGGAGTTTGTGCCAATGACTCAACTTTTGTAGAATCATAACAGGCAGTCCGAGTCCAAGTGCTTTGAAAGTATCACTGCGAAAGGATTGAGTTTCCTTGACTCTCTTCAGGGCAGCTATCTGAGCAGAGCTATCCAGAGCCGGGGCAGGCATTGCGTCGAACCCGGCGTCTTCAATGGCACCAATAATCTGGCGGATGCCCACCTTTTGCGAATCGTAAACTACGACGGCCTGCTCTGTAGCCAGATTAACGGTGGCGGACTCGATGCCGGCCAAGCCTGATAAGACTGCCTCTATACTGCCCGAGCAAGCCGTGCAGGTCATACCAAATATTTGCAGCATCGCCGTCTCTGTAGCTCCTTCTTTGTCGGGCATGGCCTCCAGCGTTGCCTCAAAACCAGCACCTTCCACGGCGGTGCGCAGTTTTTCGCCGGTTACCGACTCATCATGAGTAACGGACGCCGACTCTGTCACCAAGGAGACCTCCGCAGACGTGACACCGGGAATGGCCTCCAGTGCCGCCGTCACAGACGAGCTACAGGCCCCGCACGTCATGCCCACCACATGGATCAGCGTCTTCATAGAGACAAGGAGTTGTTACGTCAGTAGGCCGGCGATCGGGAGTCGCCCCTGCAGTTCGATTTGGCATGTTCGTATTTAAGCAGCACCTGCAGCCTGCACCGGCGGCTGACAAACAGATGGGTCCCAGCCCAGATCTAGCCGACCCTGTACAGCGCTAAACTCTCAGCCTTGGGTATGTTTTCAAGGCGGATCCCTGGGAAGCGGAAACGGCCACCAAGCAAGGACTAGGGCAACCATCTGGGCGCGTCTGTATCCCTCCCCCATTCGTGCCATTAAAGGCCTAATTAGAACTAAAACAGCACCAACTGGCGGCCACGTGATTTTGCGAACGCATGCTCGCAGACACCTGCGGCTGCAAGGGCGGTCATTAGCATGTCTCCTGCCTGTACAACCTTGGATGACTCTCAAAGACAGGATCTGACTCCGGCGAGGAAAGATGGTGATCGACAGATGAAATCGCTTGCGGACGCCACTCGATCGACCAATCGTTCGGTTCCACCTGCGGAGCCGACCACAGAACTTCAACCAAAATACCGCCGGGGCGCCCGACCAGCTCCGAGTTCTGGGCTGGCCCAGACCGCATCTGGGACCCAGCATTAAAGATCATCTCCTCCCCCACCGCGGAAACTCACCAGCCCCGGTTGCAGCAACCCGTTGAACTATCTTCCAAAGAGCACGTCTTAATGTGGCAACGATAAGTTAGCGCTAGCATTATTTGAAATTTTATTTTAAAGCTCTGTCTCGCGTACCGTAACACCCGCCCCTTTGACGATTGCATCGATCTTGACTTGACGAGGCGTGTCTTACTTGGACCCGGACCCGCCCAAAGACAGGTCTAGTCTGCATGCGGAGGGTTGGGCGTTTCAAAGGCATTAGTGAACAAGCCATCGTAGACCGCCTGTGCGCTAGATCCCTGCAGTTAATACTGCTAAAATTTTAAATTTCATCTGCTGATAACACCAAAGATGGCTCTGCAACCGGCGCTCTGCTGCCTGTTTCCTGCCAGGTAGGGTAGGGCATTCGGCCCATGCATCGGCCCCGAAGAGCAGTAGTCATTTACTAGAAAATAATTCCGGGGTCTCAGCAAACACACCGCGGTGGGTCGGTAGTCGGCTCACCGCTTCTAGACTGATCCGTGGTCCCGCCCCGATGCATGATGCGGGGCAACCCCCCTTGCTGCACAGAGTGGTGCCGCGCAGTGGACTGTCCATGGGGCCCAGACTGGAGAGCTTGAACCGCAGCGCACGGGGTCGTGCGTGCAGTGGCAATCGACATGCTTTTGCCACAACCAAGACTCGTTATTTTGCAGGCGGGATTTGCCTAACTAGACCGAATAAAAAGGCCATCTTTTCCACAGCAGCCTAAGAGTTCACAGCCACTGAGCATTGTCTCGCACCCGCAGCCCTTGGTGCATGGCGGCGCGCGTTTCGGCTGAGCCGCACTCGCCAAATCGGCTCGAGCCTGACCAAAGCAGGTGGCATCTTGGCTATCCAACATGGCAAGTTGTTGAAAGATCGCCCGAGCCCACCTCTATTAACCGCCGAGTCACGCTCTATATGAAGCTTCTCAGCTTAGTAGCACCTCTAGTTCTAACATTATTGAGGGATCTTTGTCTGGACTGCTGGAATATCCGATTGGAACGATGCTAGCGTTTGTTCGAACTCCTGTGAACAGTGCACGTTATCTGCTCACCCTGGCTCCCGGCCTGCAGCCGTCTGCAGAATCATGCACCCGCCGTGGCACATTAAGGCACAGGTACAGCATGTGACCTACGTCATATGGGGTCCAGACCGCAAAAACTAGTCAAACCCTATAGCATGCTACCACAAAAAATCCAAAAGTTTTCACTTGTTCCTAATTTGGACTTTCTAACTATGTCAAGGTTCATCTACGCTTCTGACGTTGTTCTGAGTAAGACATGTGCGTTGGATCATGTTAAGCCTAGTTTAGCGAGAAACTGCCAGCGCACACGGGTGAGCTCAGCTCTAAATTCAGAGCCGTGTTGCCTCTCGCTATTATTTGTGGATCCAATAATAATAACATGATCGTTTCCTCGGTCACTGTATTTGACCAACATTTGATAAATGAGCATATCAGGATAGGCCTGGAAGGATATGTGGCACCATATTTCTGCCGTATAGGGCCGGCAGTAAACCTGGCCCTTGTCAGTTAATAAATAAGAGTAGAAGTTACCAAATGCAACATCTTGAACCGCAAAGGAGCTGTCAACGTGGTGGTAGTCGTTTCTGCCTTTGCCCCAACGGTAGAACATCAGACAAGAGCCATCTCTGCCTATCAATGCAATGTAGTTATCCGAAGACGCTCGAACACGAACAAAAGGGGCATGCTCAATCTCCGTAAGTTGGCCATTTTCAGAGTGTACGCAGGGATTTACGATTTGAGGTAGCATATTGAAAGCAGAACCATCCTGATTCTCTGGGGAGACGAACCGCTGGTCCTTAACAATCACTGTCGATACATTCTCCAAATTCAATATCTCGCAGGTACCCTCGCTGTGCACAATCACTAGCAAATTCGAGGTGAGTGCCAGATCGGCTATGTCCGCGCAAGCATAATTTCCCACAAGCGACCAGCTCCTCGAGCCGGGTTGCCATACGCCGCTATGGCAAACAAGAGATACATCGCAGAGCACAAGGCCTACGTCAGAGACAAGCATGGCACATTTATTCGACTGAGTACTTGTGGCCAGTTTGAGAATTTTGTGTTCAGTTTCGAAGCCAAATCTACATGGAACATGAACGGGATCACCGTCCTCATCATCGAAGCAGATGATAACTGAATCCCGCGAGCTTGTTAGGGCAAAAAGGACATCTCGAGAGCCTGCCAACTCCATTCCCGGTTGTGATAAGGCGCGCGATAGATGTATTTCGTGGTCATCATTGTACGCAGCTGCAAGGTTGTCATCTGCGCGGTAGACCCCAGACTTGACCTGAAGAGAAAGCAGATGGTGCTCATCGGGAAGTATTCGCAGGGGCCCCGATATATGGCTATGAGGTTCTGCTAACTCTGTGTTCCGGAAGCGTACTTCATTGATGGCCTCTGTATATTCTGGGCTGAAAATGTATACTGAAGCGAGCTGCCGTCGCCTCAGATCCGTATGTGTGGGGTTAGCAGGGAACCAAAAGTCACTAGGATAGGCGCCGCGGTAAATTTCTGGTTGAATGCTGTCCATAATGCTGGTTGATTCGAAAGTTCGGCACGGTGGCATAGATAGATCCGTTCTAGAGCTGGGCCTCGCTCGCTACCAGGGAGAAGTCGACGTGGAAATGGGGGCCGCTGAGGAAGGCAGGATAGCTGGACTTGAGATTCTTAAGACAAGAACCAGCAGGCTCACGAGCAAAACTGTGGTCTGCTTACGATCCGTCGCATTCTTATATTGCCTCTTGTGTGGATGTTGCTTGGTGGGTCAGGCAGGATGCCTTGCATGGTCATGCAACTAACCCTTAACGCTCCAGTTGTCGTAATGCGGGCCGTGCATGCACACCGTGGCAGTCAGTTCAGCAGGTGCAGCCGAGAAAAACTCAGCCCTACGTGAATCGGCCGAGGGCCAGACCGACAACTGTCGCTGGGCTATGCTGCATGATGTAGTTTAGCGGGTCTGGTCGCCGCTTTTCCGGCAAAACTGTCATTGCTCGCCGACGTCAGTGCACTGCCGCCTCACTTCGCCCCTCCAGCCTGCCTTGAGATAATCTTGAAACAGTTATTGCAGCAGATAACCCATGTGAGAACCACCTTAACCACACCTTGTCGGAGGATAGTTCAAGGTTCAAAGCTAACTGTCAGACTTTACAATCGCGCCGCCTTGTTCTTTCTTTCTCTCTATCTTTCGCCACATATGCCAACTCCTGCGAGCAAGTTTAAGCTCACTGCCCCCAGCTGATGGAACTTTGTCACTGCAGTGAGGGGCTTGTGATAATCATGTGAGCGAACCGGGACGCCAGTGCCCCCCTGCGCCAACAGACACTGCCTCGCAGATTCACTTGTACACAACTTCAAGTCTGCAGTGGGGCGAGCTACATACTTTCGTACCTGTCCATACAGCTTGAGCCTTTCTCAGGCCCACGCGTTTTCCTGGTAGCTCTCCCAATAATAGTTTGATTGTATATTCGGCCCTCGGATGTTCTCATCTGCTGGCCCACATGCAGACGAGCAGATAAGCCCAGACCCGCTGCTGCGCATCCATCTAAATGCGTCGCATTCAGCCACCACCAGAATGGTGCTGCGATGTACCTTACCCGAAGCCGGCACGCAATGCGTGCACACTATGCATGAGCCCGACACCTTACCCTGGATGCGGTTCGAGAGGGGAACCTGGCAAACGTGCATCAGCGCAACTGAACCACAACTACTAACTTCTTTGGGGCAACAGAGAGAATATATATATTTAAACACAAACTCACGCTTACTTAGTTTTTGAAGAGTAAACAGGAGAGGGTATGGCCCCCTGAAAAGACTCCGACTCGGAATCCACCGACCCGTCATCGTCGTCCTCATCCTCATCCTCGTCCTCATCTTCCTCTTCGTCGTCATCCTCTTCCTCGTCCTCATCAAGCTCATCGTCATCCTCGTCATCCTCGTCCTCGTTGTCATCGAGGTCCTCATCATCGCTACCAAACGTAGCTGTCAATTTAGGATTAAACTCATAGTCCGACCCGGCTTCGTCAGAGGACTCCTCGTCGCTCAAAGGAGGCAAAGGTGACTTCCAGAAGTTCACGTCGGTGAACTCAGTGGTATCAGAATGGCCCAAAGAGCTCTTGAGGTTATAAGGGGGGAAAAAGTGATCCACTAGGTCCGAGATATACATGTAAGAACTTTTGTAGCCAGTAAGTTCGAGCAACTCCATATGAACCTCTGAATTGGAGTTGATCGTGAAAATTTTGGTAGACGGCACACCAACAGATCTATACGAGAGAGCATCTGTGATCCTGTTGCCGAAACCTGCGTAGAACGGAGTACCATCTGAATTATACAGCTTCCCAATGTCTCTCAGGCATGCCATTTTGAATATCTCTGGCTTGCGCAAGATCACTTCACGGTGCAAAGCCGCAATGGTACGATCCGGGCTAAGAATAACCGGGCCCTTCGGCAATCGATAGCCATCTTGATCAATACTGTTCAAGTAGCCTCGTGTGATGTCTGCCTGGCCCACAGCACGCGAAGTCAGATACATGATGTTGTATCCATTTCGTGCAATATCCGTGAATAACTTTCCTACCCCCTTATGGGTCCAGTCGCGGCCAATCATAGTCATTACATGCCCGAGCGCATCCGAGCGGGTAATGGTGCCGTCTACATCACTAACCACCACAGGGGCCTTGGCAGACCAATAATAAATGGAAGCGCTGACGCTAGCCTTGCTATCACGAACCTTAAACTTCATTGAGTTCTGCCCCGGCTTCAGTTTCAGTTGTTTAAGCATGTCACTCGTGAGACGCAATGTCTTGACGTAGTGCCTCTTGCGCCGAGGAGGTCTTGTGCCCGTAGAACGCACCGATGCTGGTGAATCCGGAGGCGGTGGGGAGCCAGGCGGGGAAAGCGAAGGTGGTGAGTGGATACCCATTATGGGTGAGCGCGGTGGCGATGCAATAGGCATGGCCCCGTCATACGACGACACATCGTTCAAAGGATGGCCATACCCAGACTCCGGGCCGTCTGCGATATTCAACTCACCACCCTCAGGATTGAACTGTGCTGTGTTTTCAGAATCTCCCTCTGCCGCATGCTCTAAATCGTGGCGGAGGATTTGCTGGACCACGTTTTCCAACTCCTCAGTATTCTGCCCCCCAGGCTTGTAGCCCGTCATGTCAATGATGACCTCTCCATTGTCGTTCTTGGTGGAAGGGATGTTTACCTCAGAGAGCTTTTTCACAAGCTCATCAATGCGCTGGGGATCTTGGCCACGGATCCAGTCCTGCGTCTCCTTGGAAAATAACTCTGATTCCTCTACCATTTCCGCAGCACGTTTGATTTCTTGGGACGAAATGCTAGCAATATCGCTATCTTCTCGCAGTGATAACGACGTCTCTCTCTTTGTATCCTCAGATGGTGCGGCTCCAGTATTCAAATCCAGGTAGTCCACTTCTTCATCGCTACTCAGTCCGGCATCGGACCGGGGCGAGCCGGCTGGAGACATGACTGGAGAAGTGAGAACGCTTTCGGGAACATCGGCCTCGGTTTCGAAGACGAAAAAGGCTTCGCCACCGTCGCCAAGTTTCATTTGCGCATCTACTTTCTCGCCGTTCACCCAAAAGTCGACACCTTTATGGGTCGGCCGTAGCAGGGAGAGAATGCCAAAGCGTATATGAAAGGCCGAACAATGCAGATCTCCATTTTCGCGCTCAATCACAACCACATCGATTGCGCCTGAAAGCGTCGCCGGATTGAAAGAATTCCATGTCTTGGACACCGAGTCGATAGCTCTACCAACGTACTGCATTCTGACCCTGTTCTTCGTAGGAAATTTATTCCTATCGAATACGCAGGCGTAAGAACACTAATTGGGTCTAGCGAACCACACCAATCAAGTAGCAGCTTCCAAAATTGCCCCAAAAAGACAAATTGCCGGTTGCTTTCCCGTTGGCTAGGTTGGGACAGAGGGTGTCAGCCAAGCGCGCCCCGCAACTCTGACCTACAACCCCCACCTCAAATGGCCGGTGGCTATTTGCCAAGCGAGACACCACCCTGGGAGATGTATATTCCGCCGCTATGCTTACTCAGTTCCGCTTGATTAAGCCCGCTGCCACGTCCGATCAACCTGAGCCCAAAACGGTGTCATGCACGGTTTTGAGGTTCATATCCGCTAATAATAAGCAGCTACACTTTCCTATAGCTAAACTAATCTCCTTTTTGTCTCCTTCCTCGCCCCTGTCGAAGAACTTGAATTAAGTTGTCTTTCTCGTGTAGTTGAGATCCTGAGGAGGACCAAACACAGAGGACAGGCCGCTGGTGTTCAGGTTGGGAGAGCTCGGACCTGAGCCTTGATGAGCGCTAATTTATAATCACGTCTCACGCGTTGGAACCACCGAGCACTTCTCCCAGGTCCCGCCGCCAGGTCGCCGACGAACCCTCGCCACCATGTGTGCATATGGGCCTGCATGTGCCATAGTTCAGCTGCCATCCACACCTGCACAATGTCGCCATGACGCAGCCTCTGCAGGCGGAGCGCTCAGCGTGGTGCAGGAGCCCAGGCTGCCAGGTCCCGCATTCTGCAAGCCTTAAGACCCTAGTAACACGTGGGTCCCTTAGCTATACCTCTGAAAATAAGCCTGCTTGAAATATCTACTTGCCTGTCCGGTTGTGCGGCTACTGACTGGCCTGGGTCGGACTGCAGAGCCAGTGAATCTTGCTCAAACCCACTCGGCGGTCCCGGACCCGTGCATGCCCCGCATGCACGGCTTCCAGATAAAATACAAATCGGCTCCCCGATGGCCTGCCCTCCCCTGACTCTGTAAGACAGTGTTGGTGCCGGCTTGTGAGCAGACTATCCATTTTTCTGGTTCCTACCGGTCGGTCATGCGCCGGCCCGCGTGAGCTTGACGGTGGCTAGGTCAGGCAACCACCTAGATCCTGTCAAATATACGGGCCGCGCATGGCTAGGTCAAGGGAGGCAACGTGTTGCCCGCTGATCTTCGCTCCAAAATCTTACCTCACCGTCTAAAGATCCTCTGCTAGCCGTTAACCACAATCTATCCGGCTAAATTGGAATTCAGCGTGGACATAGTTTACGCCCTACTTCAGACCAAGCCTGTTTCTCCCAGTGTGTGCCTGTAGAAACCAGCTTTTACAAATAATTTAGAGCTAAGAGCCAGCGAAATGGCAGACGGTCCAGCCGGTAAAGTGCGAATGCCGCGACCCCTTTTGCTCCGTAAGCGTGCTCCCTGTTCTTCTGGCTGCAACTAGCTGTTGCGCAAACTGCAAGTTGGTCAACTGCACTGCACGCGCCAACATGCAGTGAATAATACATGGCTTGCCTGCAATATGCTTAGAGAAGCACGTGCAAACAGGATACACGGTAAGGTCATATTTTTGCGTGGCCCCCATTTGTAGCTAGATTTTCGATGGCTGCCAGTCGAGCGCCGCTCCTTTCTGCTTTTGTCTTCCGTGCAGTGGCTGTGGACTTGATCGCACATTAACTCGCCAGGGAACCAGACCCAGATACAGAGTGAGCCAGAACACAGCTCGCTTTCTACAAGGGCGTATTCATTTGATTTGGGTAATCATATATACTTGCTAAAAGTGCCGATAACACAGTAGGCAGAAATTTCCGCAAACAGCAAGACCTTCCATCCCGTACTGTGTCGCGACTGTTGAACTCACGCGACCACTCCTGGTCAACTCCTGGTTGACCATCAGTCGGGCTTGACAGGATCAATTAGCCCTTACCCTGTAAAATAATTGCAAGGGCTCCGTTGGGCACGGGCTATCTGTCGTCATCCCACAGAAAAATTTCATTACCTCAGCCTATCCTTCCATTAATTCAGGCTTCTATTTGGATGTAAACTGTTTTGGTCCATGTCTGAAACGTTAAGTAGTCGATTATACGAGGCTCCTGTGCCTCAATTTTCGCCTGATAATGCTCATATGTATGAAGCTGTCGTGGTGCAGGCTCTTGACCAATTGCAAGATCAAAACTCGCTGCCCTTGGCTAGTTTGACTGAACAATTGGCCTCCCCAGATATCCATGATGCTAAACTTGGGCCAATTCTTCAGGCTTTGAGCCGTGAAATTGCTCGCCTTGACTCCTTATCCACGGTCCCGCTCATAACCGCAGTCCTCGAACTAAAATGGAGCAATCGTTCGCCTCTCATAACAGAATCGTATGTCCGATTTTTAGGGCTCCTTGCATCGGGGATTCCGCGCTGGTGGCAACCCATCGCCAAAACAATTGTAGCTGAGTTCACTGCTGACCCTAAAGTGACAAAACCTCACCATCTCGTTGTTCAACGCCTCTTGAAATACATTCCAACCAGCGCACCCCAGTTCCCCAAGATATTTGCAAAATACTTCCCGCACAAACACGAGGAAGCCGAGCCCTCCGCCAACTATATTCGAAATTTGCTTGCTGTAACGGATTATGCGCCCGAACTCCAAAGGTCTATCTGGAATCTCATCACCGACAGGCTAATGCAAATGGACCTTGAAATTGACGCAGAGGAAGACGAAGATGATGAAGACGATGACGATTATGGCGGGGAAGAAGCCGAAGATGCCGCCGGTGAGCCTGATGACGACGTCCTAGAATCCACTTCTGTTGAAGCTGCCACTGAATCAATGGAAGAGTTACCTCGTAAGCGTATGCGCATCGACGACGTTGCTGACGGTGAAGAAATAACTGCCGCTGAGTTTGAGTCTACTGCGGATATGAGCATGCTTGTATACTCTAAGTTGGACTCACTCATGACCGAGCTGCTCTCCTATATTCGGAATAAGCTTGCTCCATCGGCGCTGGCTGAAGGAAAGGCTACGGCCCTATTTATTACTTTGCTTGAGGCATTCAACGAGTATATTTTGCCCACGCATACCACGCGCTCAGTGCAATTCATCATTTTTCAAACCGTGCACGCTCATCATGAATTTATGGATGCATTCCTAGTTTCGCTGATTGAGCGGGCTCTCGATCGCTCCCTGGACGGTGATCACCGACAAAAGAGTATGCAGTATATCTCTTCCCTCGTGGCACGTGCTGAGGGCCTCTCGCGTGCACAAATAGTTCACGTTGTAACCTTCTTGGCGGCCTGGCTCGATCGCTACCTTGTCGAGCGCGAGCATGAAGTGGATGAAGCCCCGACCATGGCACGTTTTCGCTTATTTTATGCCACAACTCAAGCACTCCTTTACATATTTTGCTTCCGCCACGCCCTTCTTCGTATTCCTGGCTCTGAAACTCAGTGGGAAGGCAATATTGACAAGCTGTTTCAACGCCTAATTGTTTCCAAGTTCAATCCTCTCAAATACTGCAAATCAACCATCGTGGCTATGTTTGCTCGGATATCCCGCCGTGAGAATGCTGCTTACTGTTTTAGTATAATGGATCAGAATCGTGTTGGTCGTTTCCGCTCTGCGAGTCAGAACTCTTCACCTGCCGTTTCTCGTTCGTCTGACCAGCTGTCCCAACTTTCTCATCAAATATGGCCCGAGTTCAAGACCTTCACTGCTATTGAGGGCTATTTCCCTTTTGACCCGATTCCTTTGAGACACTCTCGCGATTTGATCGAGCCTAACTATGTATCCTGGGATGACGTGAACGACGATCCTGATAGTGACAGTGCCAGTCACAACGATAGCAGCGACGATGAAGATGAGGACAGTGACGCAGAAGATGCTATGGGTGAGCGTTCTTCTGCGAATGAAGATGAAGAGTAAAAAGCAAAAAGATACTAGGTACGAGGTATATTTATTACTTGGCATGTCAGCATACCACTTTGAAAGGGAAAAAAAAAATTTATGCTAGTCATTTACATCATTAAAAGTTTTACAAAATTGCAATTACTCTAGAATGCGCGAGCGCTTTTTCTTGGGGTTGTATTCCTCAATCAGAGTTTGTAGCTCAATCTCGCGATCGCTGGGTACCGAAGGGTGATCTAACTTCCACTGCTGGCGGAAGTTATTAGCTTCAGCTTCGTACCAACGAATTTTACGCACGTAATCGTTATTTTTCTGCTCTTTTTCTTCTTTGATCCGTTGGGTCTTCTGCATATATGGGTCCTTCTCTTCAGCTGGAAGAGTCTTCCAGCGCCGTCCAAGAGTTGCTCTTATTTCATTGCGCGTGGCCCGCCCTCCCTTGCGTTCATTTTTTTTGTGGTCGTCGGTTTCCTTGCGGCAGATGTCCCAGTAGTCCTTTTGGAAAAGAAGGAAAGGATTAGTGTTAGCACCTCGCTCTGGCTTTGACGGCGGTTCGCCAAGCTCCATCTCAAGATCGCGTTCCATCTGGCTGTTGTCCTGAGCTAAGCGATCATGTCTCAAGTTAGAAAGTTCAGTTTCCAATTCGGAAAGATCCACAGGCGTGTGTGTGCGCGTGTTGTGCGCGGAAGCTACGCTCAAGCGGTTCCTTCGGGCTCCGTAGCCACTAAACATGGGCTGGTTATAGCTCGAATAGCCAGGAGGAGGTGTATTGACCCGCTGATGCGTCCTGATAGGGACCGACGAGCTGCGGCTGTTGGGGTCAGGAGGAGATGATCTACGGAGAGGCAAAGACATGGTGGGTTGCGGGGTCTGGTTCACAGATGGAATCAACGGATCTGGAATGTCAATGGGGCCCAACAAACTGTTAAGGACGTCCCTAGCAGCTCGCAGTCCTGAGAGGTATGCACCGTGAACGGTTCCTGGGTACATCCTCGAAGTTGCTTCACCAGCGAAGAACAAAGACTGCTGTACTGGCCGTCCTAAAAGATCGTGATCCACAACAGTGCCATCCACGCCGACATAAGCATGGGTCCCCAAAGTATGCGGGTCGAGTTGCCAACGGGTTACAATCGACTCCACAACTACAGGTCCCTCCGTGACTTTGAATAGATTTTTCAGTCGCGCTACAGCTGCTCCCACAATGTCAGAGTCTGATCGCTTTGGCAGGTCTTTCGCCGACTCGCCGCTAAAAAGGCCAACAATCACGGGCTTTCCTGTTGTCCCCACCAAGTTCTGAAACATGAAGCACTCACCCCGTCGAGTAGCATTAGCGTCATTAACAACATTCCATATTTGTCCTTCATCCCAAAAAACCTTGTCAAATAGTAAGCAGACCTTGTTTACGGTGCCAAATTCGAGGCGTTCAATGCTATCAGTCTTCCAATGCGGAAGATCGGGAATAAATTGAAGGGAGCGCCGCTTCAAGACACCCAAAGGCACGGATATAACCGTACGGTCAGCTGCAATCTGCTCACCATTGCCCAATGTCAGCATAGCAGAGTCATTTTCGTACTCAATAACCGTAACGTGAGTCTTGAAACGCAAATCAAGCTTGACAGGCGTGGAAGCAAGGCCCCTAGCCAAGGCAGAAAACCCATCCTTGACCCAAGCGTGCCGTCCAGTGAACCGGTTTTTCCTGTGGTGTGAAAATGCGTTAAGGCTCATCTTGTCCATCTGGCTACCTGAGGCATATTCAAACTTGGCAAAATACCAATTTATTGCTTGCAAGTCCTCTTCGCCAAGATGCGTAATGCCCTCGAGCTCTTGAACAAACCCAGAAAGTGATTTTCCTAAGCTGCCAGGTTCACCCGCGGGTAGGGCAGAAATATGAATTTGGCGAGCTGGCACAGCTGTCTCAAAACCCAGCTCGCGAAGGAATTTAGTCTCTACCGCAGTCTCTGATGTCTTCGTGTCATTAGAAGGGCTTGCACCAGGATCCTCATATGGCCGCTCATGTTCCTCTAGTTTGGCAATAGTGCGAGCTTCATCAGCCTCATCTCCAATTGGCGGGTCCCGAGCTGCACGGATCAGTGACTTATCTCCTCTCGCCGTCAAAGGCTCGGGCATCCCGCTCTCAAACAAAGCTAAACGGTCCAACATATGAATGAAAAGCTCATGAGCACGGTATGACCTGTCTGCATTGATTCTTTGGCCCGATTCAGCGCTATAAAGCTCATTTTTCAGATCTGCCGGCACAACGGGTAGGCCCAGTTGGCGACGTAAGACTGTAGCCAAAGGATTACCTCCCCCGAAACCTTGAACAGTATCGGCTCCCAGATCTATGGGTGCGTGTTGCGTATTGTCCCTATCAGTGGAATTGGCGGCAGTTCCACCAGTGTTAGTTCGGAAAGCATTATCTGTCGAGAACGAAACGGTGTGAACGCGGCCACCAATACGTCGACGACTCTCCAGGACAACTACACGCGGGATGTCTTCGTACTCGGCGCTAAATGCGTGCCTATATCTTTGTATCAGCGCGTCGAGTTGCCGAGCGCAAGACAGGCCGGCAATACCAGCGCCAATGATGACAATAGTTTGCCGCGGCTTGCGACGCATGGTAGGACCGTGCACGGGACGGTACATCGGGTCTGCAGTTGACGGTTCCACACAGCCATGATTAATGTAACCGTTCCGCACCAACCATTCGAATGCAAATTCGGCTAAACCATAATACCGCTCATCGCGAACACATCCAGCCGCTTCCACACGAGTAACATTTACAGTCGGATTCGCAAGCCAAAGCCGCAAAATACCATTGCGGATGTTGAGATAAGTGGTTACATGTCGATGGCTCAAGTGTGGCCGAAGCAGCGTATACTCGGTCGGGTGGAGTCGATAGGGCGGCAAGCGACTCGAGACAGCAGCAGCGATACACTGCGCAGCATAGTTTGCCGAGCTCAAATCCGGCGGGATGCTGGACTTTGCTTTATATTTCTGTCGGCGGCGAGCTATGACATCCTCTTGTTCAGACACTGGCTCGATCGAGTCGAGCAAATGCCTATCTAGTCCGATCTCACGTTCCAGCTGCTCCACAGGGTCCTCAGACATCCGGTCAACAGAGTCTATGGATCCGGCCAGCTGCTCGGGCAATTCGTATCCCGCAGGTTGTTGCTGGGCATTCGGGGCGCTTGCAACGCTTGATATATTCTGGCTATCATTTGATCGAGCCCCGTACCACTGGTAAGCAGGGAAGCCCGGTTGAAAGTCTGTTGGTTGCGGCGTCGGCGCACGCGACAAGTGCTGTTGACCAGCCGGGCCCACCGGCACCGGCCCTTCGTTGTGCTGGGGTGAATAGGTGTAGTCAAAGTATGTTGACGTGGGTGTCTGTGCCGAGGCAGCAGGCGTTGTCGGCGCCGTACGCGATGCAGTCACCGGTGCAATATTGTGCGGACCTGAAAAGTACCGGTAGCTGTCGAAATACGGGCTCTGCTGGTGCGGCACTTGACCTGTGACCTGACTCTCTGGTTGCGAAGGCATGCCCGGAAGGTGCTGTGGCGCGCCAGCACGACTTAGCGCGTCCGCAGATGTCCGCCGACCCGTCCGCGGGTCTATCACAGATACATGGCCGTTCATATGGCCGTTGGCTCTGTGCCCCGGACGGTACCGCGAGTCCATTCTGCGCCTTTGTCAGCAGCCCGTCCGGAGGTTAAGTTTCACTGGTCGCGTCTCCGACGGGATATATGCGTGTCGCGATCCTCTAATGAGGTCAATTTGAAATAACGGCTAAAATATTGAAAATGGCCAGGACCTGCTACTTACTAGAATGATCGACCGCTTGATAAACTATGAATACGGGAAAATAGAGAAAGTCTCATGCCGGACTCCATGTGATAAATTTTCATAGCCAAATCCGGCACTGCAACCCCATCCCTGGTCCAAAATGGGAAGCATTGTGGATAGCCCGCATCCGCTACAGGGAGTAATCCCTGGATAAACAAACAACTCAAGCGCAGCGGATACTTGTCCAATTCTGCGTATATTTCAACAAGAACCTTTGTGCTCTAAATTCCTTCCCAGGAGCAAAAATAGGGCCTAACCGGGAATTGAACCCGGGACCTCTCGCACCCTAAGCGAGAATTATACCACTAAACCATCAGGCCGATCTAGAGTAAAAATTATATCAATTTTATAACAGGGCAGATTGAGAGTTGTGTCGCGACCACCATGCCATTAACAAATGCGAAAGCATTCAACGGTATACCACCGATATGAGCCAGCCTGCAGAGTATTAAAATCCTTGATACAGGGGTGCGACCGTAAGCTTACAGCCTGGGATCAACCTATTAACAGTAATCACCAAGCAGAACGCAGTTTAACTTGCGAAGAAGCCAAGCTACTGCGGTCCATCGCCTGGAACTCCGTACGAGTTATTGCCAGAACGAGCTTCAATCGCTTCATCATCACCGCTCAGTATATTCACCATAGTAGCGCAACCACTAGCACCATGTCAGCACCGCAATACAACTCTGATACGTGAAGACCTACACGCAATTAATGGACCGATGCAGTTAACCCCACTTTGGGACAATTTTTTATAGGCTACGATGCAACTTACATGATCGATAAGAAACTTAGGCGCCGACCTTGGCGGCAGCAGAGGCAGGGTTGATGCGCTTGTTGTCACGGTTGTAGCGAACACGCACAGGCGGAGTACGGATACGGCGACCCTCAGCAGAGCGAACGCGAACAATCTTGTTGTGCACGGCGCATGAGACGCAGTAGTGGACCTTCACGTACAGCTTGGGCAGCACGTACTCCTTATAGACGGAAGCGTCGGAAATATCACGCACGGCAGCCGACTCCACCATGTTACGAATGGTGAAGCGCTTGATGGCCTTGTCCTTGGGGACCATGCGGCTGCAGTTCGAGCAGCGCACAGAGACGACGTGGCCACGTCCCTTCTTGTTACGTCCGTTGGAAGCTCTCTTCTTAGGCATGTTGGATGTACGACCGTGATGCTGTCGGCAATCTCGAGTGTATGGGGCACCATGGACGGCCGGGTACCCATGCCGCCCTAAGCCCTATAATGAATCCCCTAACCCTCGATCTTTCAACTTTTGGCCCATTACTACTAGCGAGATCTGCGCCTGACTTTCAATTCGAAAATCAATTTAAAGAAAGGATATATGATTGTTGTGTTCACCAGATGCCATAAGTGGTTCAGGGCATGCTTGGGTTTATGTGTGTTTGTGTGTATGTGTGTATGTGTGTGTGTGTTACCTTGTCCCGCAGGGGTGCTGCGGCAAAGGTGCAGCATGCATTTGAATCCATAACTATCTAACCATCACAGCTGGCTGATGTCCAATTACGTGAACTATAACTCTTGGAATTCTGGTTATAAATATCTACATGGTAGATTGCTTAAGCTGGTGGTTGTGCACATCTGTACGATAGAATATCTTGTGCAATATAATTACATATCCTATGCGTACTTGAACATGCATCAGCGCCAGACGTTAGCACACCTCACCACATAGAGTAACCTTTAGACATCATGTTGACGATTACAATATGGCATCTAACGCCTTGGACATGCGCGCTCAATCGTATGCTCAGTACGACGTATTCAACTACCGAAAGATCCCCTATTTAATATGCTTACACCTCTTCCTCTGGACCAACCCTGCCCCACGCGCTCCCAACTCGGCCCGGGGCCACCTGCCAATGCGTTCGTGGTTGACACTCCATTCGAGCTTTTTATCACACCATATTCTGCCCTTGCTACCTTGTATTGACCTAGGATCGATCACTGCTTCAGGTAAGAACTTTTATTCTACAATGTCAAGTGCCAACAGCGCCGTGCCGTGTGACAACCGCATCTATACGTGGGGACATAACCACGCGGACGAAACGCTGCATCCACAAGAAAAAATTCCCTTCAAATACGAAGACGCCATGGGTACTGGCATCAATCGACCACTGCGGGTGCGCACGCTGCAAGATCATGCGGTCAAAGACATTGCACTGGGAAATCTTATCACTCGCTTTCTCACTGATAACGGCGAGGTGCACGTAGTAAAGGTATTTGAAAATTGGGACCACGTTGGCCAGACAAGCAGGTTCGTACAAGTCGCCCCGGAGCCACAAACCAAATTCGAGGAAATAAGTGACCTATACTTTGCCAAATCAGATGCCGGCGATTGGGTGTACTGGCCTGCTCCGCAGCCCGCTGTACCGCACGAGAATTTGGAGCCTGTCGATGGTCTGCGCCTGAATTTTGGCTTCGCCAAGTCCGAGGACGTCATCAAGATTCATAAGTTTGAGGACACGGTGGCTGCGGTGGTCCGAGGATTGGGCATCGTGAGATGGTCGCATAGCGACTTTGAAAAATGGACTACAGATCCGACCATACCTTTCAATGATGCTGAGGTAGTTGCTACTGATCACAGTATTCTGGATGTGGCCGCGGGCAAGGACTCTGTCTTCTATTTGGACGGCGAGGGCACAATATTTGTTGCTACCAGTGCCAACGCGTGGAAGCCGCGGAGATACAAGTACAAGGAGTGGCCTCCTTTGGTTAAGATCACAGCTTATGGTGATAAGTTTGCAGGGGTTTCAATGGACAACCAGGTCTTTGTTGTGTCTGGCCACCCCGAACACCACAGCAAGCTTAAGGGCCAGCCGGTGGCTCAGGCTCTGAATTGGTCGCCTGAAAACGAGGCAAGCAAGGTTTACAACGAATTTCGCGTATACTGGACCCAGCAACTTGCACCAAAGGTGTTGGACACGGTCAAGGTCACCGAGGTGGCCCTAGGCGCTGACGCGATTCTTCTGCTGACGGACAAAGGCGATGTGTATGAGATCGGAGACGATGAAGCGGGGCCTCCAGAGCGGGAAATAGTTGTGGAGGCTAGCCATGAATTTGTAGAGTGTGGCCTGCCTACGGCGCTAGTTCCGTGGAAGGTACGTGTGGGCGGGGTAACACACATCACTGCCTACCAGCATCGGTTTGCTGCCATTGTGGAAAAGCCATCTGCGACTGGCGACTGGTAGGGCGACCATTTATAGCTAGCTGCAAATAGGCATGATTAGAACAATGAAGATGGCGGGCTCCTGAGTGAAACTCAGGGCCCCGCTGTGCCAAAAGCTTGGCCGACACACCTATACTAGCTTAGCTGGAGCCAGAAATTACGACATAGCTATAGACAGATCGTGGCATGCTTTCCTTTTTTGCGACAACAATAGCCGTCTTTCATTTGACGGAAGTCTGCCCGCAGTGTTTCAGCCACCCTGTACCTCCACCGCTGCAGCTAGCTATGCTGCGATCGCCCCACAGCATGCACCACGCACAGCTTAGACGCATACCCAGCTTTCTCTACCAGCGGGTGCACTAATGAATGCATGTGCGCTTTGGGAAAGGGAGGCGCGCGCTGGGGCAATTGCCGACAGTCAGCCAATTCCCAACCGCGTTCCCTTCTGTTACCATCAATCTCTGCCAGACAAGACAATGTTGCGCAACTCTATCCGCCAATTCTCCTCATCGGCCGCTCGCCGTGCTGATATCGCGCGCCTGACGCTAATTGGCCGCCTTGGCAAGGAAATCGAGATCTCAAGCTCGCCTAGCGGCGTCACCTACGGCCGCTACCCGCTGGCCGTGGCGCGGGGCCGCCGCGACGACCGCAAGACGTCCTGGTTCAACGTCACTGTGTTTGACGATCGCAACATCGACTACATCTCGACCATCCCCAAGGGCTCGCTGCTTTACGTAGAGGCTGACGCCACCATGACGCCCTACCAGGCCGCCGAGAGCGACTCGACGCGCTACAGCCTGAACCTCGTGCAGCGCTCCGCGTCCGCGCTGGCGCGCAAGGGCTACGGCGAGGAGCTTGAGAGCCCCGAGCAGGCCGTTGGCACTTCGGGCGACGATGCCTGAGTGCGCAGCGCCTGGCGCCCGTGTCTTGGCCTCGTGAAGCCTGTACTAATTACATTAGAACATTGTTGTATATGTGATACCCCTAATCAGCCGGCTGTTGCATCAAGAGAAGTTCGCAGCTGCTACTCGGCATCGCCGCTTACGACATGCCACAGCACCATACGGGCAATCTGGGCACTCAAGGCCCCGATGCCCGAGCTGCGAGCCAACTTGGTCCGGCCAATGTACGTCATGGCCACGGGCCACGCGTGGATCTGGTCCGGCTCGTTGACCAGCGCGACGCGGCCGAACCGGCTCATGTTGGCGTACATCTGCTCGATCTCGCCAGCCAATGTTTCGTCGCCGCCGTACACAATGGCCGTACCCTGGGCCGGCAGCGCCTGCTTCCACCACTCGGGGCTCTCGAGCATGCCCGGCATGGAGTACAGGCTGGTGGAGTCGTCGACCTCCAGGACTCCGGCCACAAGCCGGGCCAAGTTGGTGCTGAGGACGTAATCCGTGCTTGAGTCTACGCGAGCCTTGGCCAGCTTGGCCATGGGCGAGAGCAGCACGACGGCGTCGGGGGCCGGCCCGACCGACTCGGGGAACTCGCGCAATGTGTGGGCCCGATTGAGCAGCGCCGTCAGGACTGTTGTGCCGCCGAGCCCGGAGCCCAGCATCACTTTGGCGGATGCACCGCTTTCCGAGGCTAGCGCGTCCCATGCGGCCTGGGCCTGAGCCATGCCGTCTTTGAGCGGGCCAGCGCGGTAGTTGACGTCGACGACAAAGATGCCTGGATTGGCAAAGCCTTGTTGCTGGAGAGTCACAAGCATCAGAGATACAAACTCGAGGTAGAAGTAGGCGGACGTAAAGCCAAACCCGTTGCCGGGCACGAAGAACACCAGCAGATCGTGCTTGGTCCCGCGCGAACGCGAGCGGACCCAATAGCCGGAATATAGGTCAGTGACCTCATCTTCATAATAGGAATCTCCAAGATCCTCGATACCGTAGCGTAATCGCCGATAGTTGTACATCCAAATCCATAGGGGCTTGCCAAAGATCTTGCGGCCGATGTTCACGCCGTTGAGGTTGGACAGGCACCAGCGCATGCCTTCTGTGGCATAGTATTCAAAGGCTCCCGCATGGCGCGCAAACGAGGGCCGCTCATCCCAGGATAGTACACAGAAGGTCCAAAAAGCTTTAAGAGGAAGACGGATCAGAAAATACGGGAGCGCGCCCGCCAGCAACAGCCCCAGTTCGATAGGACCCTCTTGCCATAACACGACCAGTACGCTACCAATTACGAAAATCAGTGTATCGAATAAACTCCACGGCTCCATGCTGCTAACAATTGGCCATACAATTGGCTACAGCCTTTAGTGTTTATGGACTGTTGGGAAGCGCAGGGTGGCATTGTCTTTGATGCACATGCTCAGCCTGCACAGGCCAGATGCATTTCTGCGCGCATGTGCCGTGCATAGCCGTACCCCTAGCGAGCCAGCAATCACCAATGCTGCCGGGCGTAATCGAAAAACTGACTTCTACAGAAAGATATGTAGGGTGTGGGGGGTGTGGAGAAAAGAGAACTATGTGGATGCTTGCTGGCTAGCCTGGCTGGCCGCCTTGTCGCCCAAGAACTTCTCGGCAACGTTCAAAAAGATGTCCGCGTGCTTCTTTTCAAAGAGCATGGTGGGTCTCAGGCGCACAGACTTTTCAGCGCACGCGCCAACGTTGACGCCGCTATTCCGCGCATCGACCAGGAACTTGTCGCGGGCTGCAGCGCTGGCCAGGTCAAAGGCAATGAACGTGCCCCGGTCCTTACCGCGCAGACGCGAGATGCGACCGGCAGCGGCAAGCTTGCTCAAGCGCTCGTACAGGTAAGCGCCCACCTCAGCAGCCTGCTCGGGCAGCTTGTTCTCGGCAATCTCCTTGAAGATGGCATCGGCAATCACAACGTGGGCGGGATCGCCACACCAGGTGTTGAACTGGCGGTAGGGCTGGGCGGGCCGCAGCTCCGGGTTTCCGAAAAAGTAGCCGGCCGTCTGCGCCTTCTTAGAAAATGTAACAATGTCAGGAGGTGTCGTCAGGTTCCAGTGCTCGTGGGCCCACATCTTGCCCGTGGCTCCAAGACCGGTCTGGACCTCGTCAACGATTAGAAGCACACCGTGCTTCTTGGTGATATCCCGGATGCCCTGGAAGAAGGCTGGGCTGGCATGGTTGTCACCACCCTCGCTCTGAATGGGCTCGACGATAACGGCAGCTACAGGAACCTCCCAGGTAGTCATGATCTTTTCGAACTCGGCCAGGCAACGCTGCTCCTCGGCTGCGTTCGCGTCCGCGTTTTCCTCCAGCGGATACTTCAGGAGCGGGAAGGGCGCCTTGGGCCAGTTGAACATAGGGATGTCAAGCTTATGAATGGGCTTGGAGCGTGTGGTCGACAGGGCACCAAAGGTGCGGCCGTGGAATGACGTAGAGAAGGAGAGGATGGAGCGCGGGGCGGCGCCGGGGGCCTTGTTTTCCATAGACGAGCTCAGCTCCTCGGCCGTGAACGGCACATTGCCACGGTCTCGGGCGGCCTGGTAAATAAAAGCTGCCTTGTATGCCAGCTCGTTAGCATCGCCACCGCTCAGCGCTGTCCACACTTGGTTCAGACCCTTGGGAGCGTACTTGAGCAGGCCCTCCACCTGCTTTTCGTAGTCTTTAGAGGGGAAGTTGCCTGTGGCGGGGCGGTTAATCAATGCAGACACAGCCTCACGGCTCTGGGCAGCCTTGGCCAGCGCAGGATGATTATAGCCCAGGGGGATAGACGCAATCTGCGCATATACATCGAGCATCTGGTTGCCGTCCACGTCCACGATGTAGTTGCCGAGCGACTTATCGTAGTCACCCATAAAGTAGGCAGCCGAAGCGTCAAAGTACTTGTCCAGATCTTGGATCTGCTTCTTGCTCTGCGGACCGGGAACCTGGGTTTTCATAGCCGGCGCCGTGGGCTCATTCGGGAAAGCCTGCTCGGCCAACGAGGCGTAGGCGCGACGAAGGGCCAGAACATTGCGGCGTACTGCCAGGCGGCTGGACATGCGAATCATTTCTCTATTACGAGTTTGGATCAACTCCTGAAGATTCCAGTCTAAAGCAGATAGCCGCCGCCGAGCAAGCGCTGGCATTTTATATCTGATCCAAATCAGGGCGCATCATGCCGCTCGCGGGCAAGGGTAGGCGACCCGCAGTTACGGAGAGGCGATAGGTCTCCGCGACGTTCTCAAGGGCCGTCTGCTTGTTCAACAGGCTTGTGGATATATGCCTTATCATGCCAGAGCGTGTTTTTCCTTAGAACCGTCCGGTGCCGCGCAGGATCAATGTTGGGGCCCCCAACCGCCGCGACCCACCTACAGCTTGATCCACCTCCCAGCGGCTCTTCCCCCACATTAGAGCTCCTGGCGCGCGGCTAATAAGGCGGCTAAACTCCGATAGGCCCTCACTTGCGTCTGCAAGGTAGGTGCAAGCGAATCGTGCACTGACTTGTACACCATCGTAGTCGCGCTAAAAAGGCCGCTCATACAGCATCGTAGTCGCGCTAAAAGGGCCGCTCATACAGGGAGTCAAAAATATAAATAGTCCAATTATATTGATACAAGCTAGAACTAGCCGGCAATTCTGGTCTTTTTCGCCACGTCCGGCATATCGCTTCCACTGCGCTTCTTTTCCGACCGCTGCTTAGCGTGAGCCAACACTTTTTCCATAAAGGAAGCAACAAACTGCTTAATTTTCTTTTTCTTTTCGTCAGTAAGTTCAAAGTTGTCAGGGTTCTTTTTGGTCTCCTTCTCCACTAGCGTCTGCACAATCTCTCTCGCGCACTTCTTGCAGCGGTCGCGGCCCAGCTCGGCCTCATGCTTCCACACCAGCTTGGGGACATACTTGGCTAGTTGCCTGGTAAGTGTGCGCTCAGGAGAACTGGAGGCGGCAGTATCATTGCCACTTGCGCTGTCGCCATTAGCATCGGAGCTAGCCGGCGTGGGCGGCTCAAGATCTGCAGCCAGAGACAAGGCGGCCTCGGCGATGATCTTCTGTAAGTTGTCCGCTTGCTCAGCACGCTCTTTCTGCAATCGTGCACTCTCTAGCTCACGCTGACGTTCCCGTTCCTGGTCACGCTGCTTTTCTCGCTCCAGAAACTGCCGGTCTCGCGGACGGATCCATGTCGTCTCCTTAGAGTCCTGGTTGAAAAAGTACACCTGACCGCTGCTAGAGTACCGAGCCTCCCAGCCCTTGGGCAGAATCATCTTAGGTCTAGCTGATGAACCATTTGACCTCTCCGGACTGAGCGGCGACTTGAGTTTCAGAGCTGCGTCTGTTGTAGGGGTAGACTCTTCGGACTCGGGAGGGGACGCGAGCTTTTCCCGCTTCTGCCTCGGAATGCGATAGGCCATTTGAAGGGAGCTCCACTCTTCAAGCAGCTCTTTAGCAAGTTGGCTAGTTTCGTCCCCAGGCTCACTGCTTTTGGCAATATGCGAAACGACGCTCTCAATTTTAGACGATGAAATTTTGTTCCTGGTGAGGCGTGGCCACTTCATAAGAATCCGCAGCATGGCATCGGTAGTTTCGTGCTCAGTCTGCCACTGGTTGAGCAGAGTGCCAAAAATTTCATAACCATGCATCCGTAAGACCTCGCCTTGTACTTCAGTGGACTCGGAGGTGAGGACCCGGTTTACGAGCTTGTTAACCAGCCATACCTCACGGCTTTGCATAAGCGTCGTCATGATCTTGGAGACGTCATCAGGGCTTTCGATAGGTTTTTCGGGAAGTAGCAGTCCACTAGAGTCGTCAAACTCTTTCTTTTTGGATTTGGACACCAGAGACACCCAGGCTTGCTCGTCTTCGGGATCCAAGCCTAATGCATCATAAATAGTTTGCGGAATGTGCAAGCCAGCCGTCTGCTGTTTACCGCCCAACACTCCCACACAGTTAGGCTCTCCACAATAGCATGGTTGCGGATCAGCGCCGTATCTGTCAACGTTATAGTCAAAAGTAATCTCCTCGCCAGCAACGATATCGCGCTTAGCGAAAATGCCCATACGTAGCTTGGGGCCAACAATCCACTTATCCACGAAACAATTCGGGTTACAAGAATGGTTGCAGAACCGGGCAATAGAGCCCTTGTCCGTTGCGTCGATGAACTCGTCTTTCTGCAACATCATGAAATAAAAATGCTTTACCTTCTTCTGTTCGTAAGTTCTCCGGCGCTTCATAAAACGGGCTTCGTCGACGATTTCGCCAATATACTCCCAAATGAGGTCGCCTTCAGAAACTGGAGCGAGCGCTCGAACTCCAAAGCCTTTCGGGCCCGCGTCAAACACGTCCACAGATGCGTATTTCTTATCTTGAAAGCGCCTGTTCAGACATTTTTCGTGTCCGGCATGACCGCCAACACACTCGATAGATGTATGCCGGTTGATACAATCCGAATCTTCGCCACAAAGCGAGTCACCAGAGCCAGTTCTTGCACAATCACAAGTCAACGTTTCTATCTGATGAGAGGAGCCCAGGGCCTTTGAGGCGTATACAGGCTCTTCAAGGACTGTGAATGATTGGAGAGCCTGCTCCAACGCACTTGGGGCATCTAAAAAAAGCTGAACCATGGTGCTTTTTCCGCGTACGGGGAACCAAAATTGGGGGAACAAAAAAACAACAATGAGATATCTTCACTGGGATGCCAAAGGAAAAGGCGTCAGTATCCGCAGAAACACGATTTGGAATTGGATCAGCCGCTACCAGGACAGCAGAGCCGAAAAGGGCCAGGACTAGAGCGAAATACCGCTACGGCACCTGGTGGAAGTATCTCGATGTTAAAACAGAGAGAGAATGGTGATACTGACTAAGGCAAAGGTCAGCGCCAGCCTGCGGGTGGCTCGCTGGGGCCGACACAGCCCTCTCGCTGACACCCGAAAGGGACTCCGGCAATAGCACCCAGTTGGCAAGAGGGCCATCAGGCAGTGGCACTAATTCCTAACATAGTTTAGCGTCAATTTACACTTGGTTTGCATAGTCAGCCGAAGATGTTTCGATAAGGGTCACGTTACTGTTCGCGTCAGGGTTCGGGCGGAGACGCAGTGGGCCTATTCTATCAGGTGTGTTGCCTTTCGGTCGCTGCATGACAACGACAGGCCAGTATCTCCAGCAAGCTAGCCCGGTTTCACGATGAGGGTGGTAAAGGGTTCCTTCCTGCAGTGCCAGCAGCAGATCTTAGTTGGTTAGCAATGGCCGTGCATCAGCATGCAAAGGGGAGAAAAACAAAGGGTTTGCCATTCAAGGCTGTACAAATATAGAGAGTGTGTCCTGGGCACGGCTTGCAAGTCGCCAACGCAAGGCCTTACTTCGCGTTTGCTCGATAAGCCCGCTCTGAAATCATGGGCTTACCCCACGAATCACGGTAGCAGCCAGGCTGGGCACCGGTGGCCGCGCTGCATAATCAGGCAACTTTCCAATTTGGATGCAGATTACTTGCTAGGCGAGCGTGACGCCGAAGCCGGTGGAGACCGGCCTGGACACAACAGGGTGTTTCGCTCACGGGCTGCGGTAACTGCTGGAAGTCCTCCGCGTTTTTTTTGGTTGCGATAGGCTTGAATAAAAAATTTAATCAAAGCTCTCAGGGGGCGCACGGCGAACGATGTACGGCATCAGGGTACAGATGCAAGTTGACTCCTAGACGGTTGGCTGGTCCTGCACGTCATCATCGCCAGCTCACAGTCGGCTTGGGATGGGCATGGGCGGCTGTCAAAATCAAGCGGGCTGGAGTCCCGTAAGTAGCTGTTCAGAAAGCATGCTCTCGTGCTTGCTCAAATGGGCCGGGTAAGCGAGACCGAAAATCTCCTCGAGGACACCTCGGGGACCGTGAATTTCGGGCCGTATCGACCATCCCGGCTCCGCACCCCCCTGGAAAGCTCTCCACCAAAATCGAGCCAAATCGAAGCTAGTGGCTGCTGCTGGTCTTAGCGTCTGCTCGCCTGTTAGTCGCGGCTGCTGCAGCCTGCATGCGCACTCCGAGGGCTAGGGCCGCAGCCAGAGCCTCCCCTTTCGGATATCCCATAAAACTGTGGGGGACACCGCACCCCAGAAAGTAAGTCTGTACAGTTTGCTTTCGCAGCTCTACCTCTCGCCCTTGTCTCGCTAGTCTCTGGGTAGCAAACTTATAGCCCTGTTGTTTCACCCAAGCGCCCAAACTGAGACAGGCGTCTAACACGTAGCTGCGAAAGTGAAGCAAGACAGGTTGTATGGTATTCGCAGCAAGGGCCATTTTGCATACGGCGGACCACATCTACCATGCTGAAGACGCTATTATTTGGCGGGCACCACGAAGGCTCGCAGTTATCGCCCCCGAAGTATTTCCCCGCCTCTGACTCTGTCCAGTTGCCGCCGCGCCAGCCGTACAACGAGGATGCAGGACCTGTCGACCTGGCCCAACTGGCTCAGTCGCTGAACCGGCCAACCAACGAGGTGCGCGCGGTGGGCCTCGCTGTGTGCCAGGAGGACAGCTACAAATATGTAGCGGGCTCGAACGTGCCGCCGAAGCTGGACTTCGACCTGCTCTTTGGCCAGGCCGCCCTGCGTTTCACGGGGACCGTAACCAAAGCGCACTGCATCGAGCGGTCGGCCACACAGGATACATGGCTGGTTGCCAGAGTATTTCACCAATTAGCAGTGCCCGGTGGTGAGGATCAGCCCCGGCCAGCAAGCCATGCAGGCGTGTATGACTGGGATGCCGAGCTGGCGCCATCCCCAGGGCGGCGGAGATCGTCGAGCGGCTATGTTCCTGAGGGTCCCCTCTGTGGGCTGTGTCTCTTTGTGAGCGTGCCTTCGAGCAGCAACTTAGTGTTCCAAAGCTGGGATGAGATTGCCTGCGCGCTTGATCCCGTCCAGCGGCTCGTCCAGAAGGGCCACTCCCCCGCGCCACTTGTCATGGCTACGATAGAGAGGCTGGTGGCCCACTGGCAGCAGCCACTGGTTGTCTGTAGGCCACTGACGGACAGCCAGTATTCGGGACAGCTCAAGTCTCTTCAGGACCGGTTTGGGCTGGATTTTATTGCCAGGGCACTGGCTCTGTACTGTAGATGGCAGCCCTCCCTTGTACGCAGCTGGCGCGAGGATGGGGTGCGCACAGTGGTTGTTTCGCACTCGGAATATCAGGCCAACGAAATGCTTGCCGTGTTGCTATCCGGGCTCGAAGACCCCGTGTCGCAGACCGCGTTCGAACAATGGCAGACGAAAAATCAAGGTGATCGAGCAGGTTTAGATCTCCCAGTCGAACTCGATCCAGATACCTCTTCTTTCAGTAGCTTGGGCAGTGGCACCGTGATCGCTTCCGAGGGTGGCTGGAGCATCCCAAAAAGTGGGCCGGCTGCTCGGCGAAGCTCGAGTCACGCTAGTGGCTGCTTATCTCGGAGCGAGTTGCGCAGACCCGGCTCATTCTCCCTGGCCCAGACCTTGAGCAAGTATGGTGTAGACACTGACTCGGCATCCCACGCATCAGAGGCCGAGTCTGTCTTGAGCAGTTCCGTCAACTCCTTGTTTAGCAGCGGCTTGTCGGCCCCCAAGCGGGACTCCGCGGGCCCCTTGTCATCTCGAACACATAAGAATCTGCGCTACCAACAACAGGAAAATCAATCCAGCCCGTTTCGGGGTCCACTTCCTCCCGTATCACCGTTCACTGCCCGGTTCAATGCCGACGTAGCTGTCCAGGGCTGCACCCCGGAGGTACTTCGGACCAGCGACATAGAAAACGCCCTGTGGGAAGATTGCATCGGTCGCGAGTCGGCGAGCCGAGCCGTTATACTCAATCTCGATAAGCTTGAGGTATCGCTTTGGACGGCAGACCTCTGCGGCCTCGAAAAGGCCGTTGTGCCCAAAGGCGACAGCCGGGTCGGCCAGATGGTGGCCCGGCTAGCTGGACCGCATGAGAACACAGCACCTGACGTTCTTGCCTTGAGTACCGAGTTGTGAAAAATTAGTCCGCATTTGCATAATTTATTTTAATATAATACAACCCCCTACGACATTTACTAGGCCACGGCCCCAATTCTCTTGCATTTGGGCATATCGCGTGGGCTCGGGCTCTACTCCCGCCCTTCCACTCCCACCTGCTGGGACCTAGTCAGCCGTTAGTTGTGCGTTCTCTCCCCCACACCATTTAAGAGGATATACGCTTGTCCGCAATGAGCGACGTTGCGTTCGCCAAAGAGTATATTCAAAGCCTCGGGCGGTTCCCGCGCAAGATTGAAAGCAGTTCCGAGGGCACGCATGGGCGGCCCATTATCCTCCAGGCCATGCCCGCGGCCCTGCCCGCCGACCCGCCGGCGCCGCCAAGACCGGCCACCGTGAGCCTGCGGTCCATCCGCAACCCCAAGTTCCAGGTCGAGTACAGCGTGAAAGATACGGAAAGCGTCTTTGCAATCAAAGAGCGGCTGCTGAGCGACCCAAACGGCCCCCTGGCCGAGACGCCGTACCCGGTCAGCGCCGTGCGTCTACTTATCAAGTCGAAAGCGGTGGGGGACGTACGCCAGCTCCGCGAGCTGGGATCCACAGAGTTTACCGTCATGTTCATTGGCAATCCGGTCAGCATAGAGTCAAAGGTGTCGGGGCTGCCTTACTGGGATAGCAGCGGGGTGGCCCTGGCGGCCGCGCCGCTCGAGCGGGCGACCCCGGCCGCGCTTAAGCGCGGCAAGCCCGAGTCGAGCTCCGAGGATGCGGAGCCGGACGATGGCGAGATCCCCGTAGAGTCTGGTGATAGCGCTGATGTCGCCTTTTGGGCGGATATTACCGATGTGCTGAACAGGCATAGCCGGCCGGACCTGCTGCCTAAGTTCAAGGAAGCCGCCGCCGCTCAGGAATGAGGAAAGAGGTAGAGAAGAGAAAAGAAAAAAAAGCAAACAAACGATAATCCAGTGCTATTAAGAATATCCAGTATAAATACATTTTTTATAGTCGTCAAGCAAGTGTGTTCATGAATAAAGATGCAAACGCGCCCGCAGACGCTGGCGGGGCCGAAACCGGGTATATTCCTCTCTATCTGTCGTGTCGGCTTCGCCGTCCTTAATTCTCCGGCGAGCAGCCACAAAATGCTGAATGGCCTGTATATCGCCAGCAGATACGTGGCCAAAGCCGTTCGAGCGCTTGAAACAGGTCCCGAGCAGAAGCGACGGGTCGACCAGAGTTTTGGGGAAGACCTGGACGCACTGGAACACTTCCATATCGTCTCCCCCGCTCGTGGCCAACTGAGGTTCCACGAGCTTGAATAGCGTGAGGGCAATGCGGTACATTACCGTAGGCCCCTCAAAAAAAAATACATCCCATACGCGCAACATAGTCTCGGTGGGTAGTATCGACACAAACATGGACATGAACCACGAAGCGGTACATAGGCTGATTGGCGGCAAATTAGAGACAAAGTTGTCTTGAAAGGGGGCCTCCAGCGCGAATGAATTCCAAACCTTGGGCAACCTGTCGCGAACGTTGACCATGAGAATACCCTGGGAGATGTTTACCTGCTCCAAGTTCACTTCGTGGAGTCCGATCAGGTAGTTCTGGGTGATGATTACCAGCATCCAGAACGCTTTTTCTTCATCAAGAAATAGCAGCAGGGTACCGGCCAGAAAATTCAGGCTCTGGCAGTAGCCGATTTTGGGCTGATATGTCGAAAACGCCACGAGAACGCGCCGCAGCGCCTTCACCTTGTCGCTCTCATCCCCCGAGGTAGGATTGGAGCGGAATAGTGCATTGTCCGGAAATGTGCGATGAAGATCGCGCTCAATATGCTCCGTGTCGCTATTTTTCAGATCCTGGGAGTCAGTAACCAGGCGTTTATACAGGTCTTGGTGGGCGTTGAGTTTGTCCTGGCCACGGGCAAACCACCACCAGGCTGCACCACGGAAATCTGCTGGGATTCCCTTGCGAATGTAGCGCTTGAGCTTGGCGCTCCGGGGTGGGAAGCGCACGGGATCAGTGGCCGACAACCCGTGGTCCTCAAGCAGGCGAATCCACTTGCCACGGCGGCGAGCCAGATACGGCTGGTAGTCGGCCCACCAACGATCATACTCTGCGCGTGATACGTAGTGTGAGTATTTTTTGAACCCGTAGCTGTCCACATCACCCTCCAGCAGCGGCAGTGTCGTCGCCGGCGACGGCGTAGCGGCTAGCAGCTCTGCAGGCAGGATGCTAGGGTCTGCAATGTGCCATCGATCCAAGGCAGAAATCTCGGCGTCCAGCTCTTCGAAGGAGCGGTCACCGGCCTTGTCCAGCCGAAAGCGGCCATCCGCTACCCCGCTGTCATCCATCTCAGTTCGACTCGAGACGCTTGCCTGCGTGGCGCTGCTGCTCTCCCGGCTGCCGGGGTCCTCTTCCAGGTCACGGCTCTGGCTGCCGCGCCCCACAGCCGTTCCGCCAATGTTGCCAGTGCCACGGCACCCGCTCCCGCTCCCGCTCTCGCTCCGACACCTGCCTTCTAAGGTGCTTCCTTGCTCTAACCGCTGGTCCGCATTGAGCCCAGCATGATGGGCCAGCTCTCCTATGCTGATTGCCGAGTCGGCAGGCTCGCCGCCGTCACGCGCAGGTCCCGCGGCATCATAGCCCGTGCGACCGGCCGCACTCGGCGGTGCCCCTGCGTGTGTTTCTGGAGGGGCCCCGGCAGCGGCTTCTTTTAATCTTGTGTGCGGCGGCCCGTCCACGTCCACGGCGTCGGTCGCCATCGTCGGTAGCTCTACACCCGGCTCCGGCGCCGCGGGGGCCGGTGGAGCGGCCGGGCCGACGGCGGTGCCGGCGGCCGTGTCCACCGCAGCATCCTCCTGAGTGCCCAGGTCGGCTGCCGTTCGCTTGCGCAGTGCCATAAAGGCCGCGGGCATCCGAATTCCCTGGCTCATGGGACGTGGGATCGCCGGGCCTTGGTGCGGCAATGGGCGTAATCACAATCGCGGGAGCCCTGACAAACCGGCCCCCACAAGCCAGAAGCCGGGGCAAGGCTGGCGCGAACACATCGATCGCCCTGGCCCAGCTGCCAGCTAGATTGGGAGAAATGGCTCGACCGGATCTTGCCAAACCGCGGCTTGGCCACCCCCCAGACGCTAAGCTGTAGCACAGAGGGGCCTGTTTCGCTCGCCACCCGCAAACGCCTTCTGTGTAACGTTCTGCGGACCCGGCAATGGCCACAGTCATTGATCCGCGTCGCACCTGGCAGGTCCCCGAGCAGTTCGGGCTCTGCCTGCCGCTGGAGCTGGCCTCGGGCGTGCTGTACTTTGGCGGCGGGGCGGTCCAGCTGCTCGACTCCCCGATCCAGCTCAAGTCCGGCTGCAAAGCCAACCAGCCGTACATCTACACCAAACTGGGCATCTCTCAACACCTGCCACGCCTGCTCCCCGTTGCCACTACCGGGTGGCTCGAGTGGCTCCACGGGTCGGGCGGCTACAGCCGGTCGGTTCCCGTGCTGATCACAACTTTCTCGTGCGCGCTCAGCGTGGCAATTGTTGTGGCCGTGTTCATCTCGGGCGTCAGCACGCGGCGGTACCCCTGGGCCATCCGCATTCCTGTGTACTACGCCACGGTCCACCTCATCGTCACGGTGTCTCTGATGTTCCACATCATCCACTACCAGTTTGTTCACGGCTACTCGTCATCATTCTTGTTGAGTCGGCGGCTGTTCCGGCAGCCGCTCGTCATCGCCAGCTACGTCTCGGCCATTCTGCTCCTGCTGGCTCAGGTGCGGGTCGCTGTCGAGCTCTTCAGCCGGCGGCTTGAGCGGCGCTTAGCCGCGGGACTGGGCCTCAGTTTTGTGTTTGTGGCGCTGGCGCTCTCAGGAGTGGCCCAGTTTGGTCCCACCAGCGACATAGTCTCCAACGTGGTTGAGTACTTGTTCGAGCTGGCGGTTTACGTCCTGTTTTCCGGCTCGGTGATTCTGTCGTGCGCCGAGAATTCACGGGCAGTTTTCACCAAGGACATGGCACTGCTGACCCTGCTGGCTGTGCTGGTCTCCACGCTGCCTGCTGCCTTGTTTGTCGCCGACATTGCCGGGTGGTACGTGGGCCGCATGGTGGACCAGATCTGCCAGATCTCCAACGTGATCACGATAGTCGTGGTGTGGTACTGGACACAGGTACTAGCTGACGCACGGCAGACGCAGGAGACGCAGTATCCGCTCGGCCGCCGCGTATACGAAGGCGACGATGGAGAACGCAGCCTGTTTTTCACGGATGCTGCGAGCGGTGAGGACGGAGACGAAGGAGACGAAGACGAAGACGAAGACGAGGAAGGGGATGACAACAAGGCCGATGATGAAAACGACAACGATTTTCACAGCGTCTATGCAGAAGGGCGTGGCCGTGATGGCGACGCTGCCGAGAAGGATGCTGACGCGGACGACGAAGAGTCCGCGGTCGGCAACGGTAACAGCGGGCTGCTGTCGCATACAATGGCTGGCGGCAGCGGCCCGGCCCGGCCCTCATCGCATACGGCCTCGGCACCGCAGGGGTGGTGGAGCCGCCTGGCCACGCCGCTCTCCCGGCGCGCCGGCTCGGTTTGAGCTGAGCCGAGCCTGGCGCCACTAGCCTAGAGAGAGCTCGGTAAGCAGCGCAACGCGCTAAGTGGAAAACGCTGCTCACCCTCATACGCTGGACCGCCGAATGCAGTTTGTCGCTTACTTATTTATATGTACAATGATGCTAGACGAGTATTTATTATTATTTCCCGGATGCATGCTATTTTCCCAGCCGCCGGCGCAGCGAGCGCTGGGCCTTGAGGCGCTTGCGGTACTTGTGGCGGTTCATTTTGAGCTTGCGCTTTCGTTTCACGCTCGTGGCCTCAACGTCAACCAAGTCGGCCGCGGCCTCGGAGAACTCTACCACCGGCTCGCCGTCAATAATCGATACGTGCGTGAGGGTCCCGCCGCCCTGCGCGGACGCCTGCGAGCGCGAGGGCGAGCTGCTGGCGCTCGCGTTATGCTTGGTGAGCAGTGAGCCTAGCAGATGGAGAGTGTCCTGGACGCTCTCGGGCATATCGCTCATCTGCAGGCGTTGCGGGCGGGCAGCGCCTGACGCGGCGTGCGAGCTTCCACCGCGCTGCGGCTGGAAGCTCGCGGGCATCGGAACCGTACGCGGCCGCGGCATGGGCATTTTAGCGCCCGAGGTCCCGGTGAAGGAGCCGGGGTATCCGCGGTAGGCGCCGTGAGAAGCACCAGTAGCTCCGGGGCCGCGGAGCGCCGAGGCCACGTCGAAGGCGCCAAGCTCCTGGGCAATATCCTGCGGCACGCGCTCATAGGCAGGCTCGCCAAGCAGCTCGTGGTGCTCAGGCTGGTACACGGGCACAAACATGACGTCGCGGGCGTCAACGGCCTGGCGCAGCCCCGGGTGGGGCGCCGGCCCGTGGGCGGGCGACAGATCCTGCTCCATTGTGAGCAGCGGGCGGTGCTGGGCGAAAAAGGCGTGCAGCGGCAGCGGCTGCGTGGACTCTGTCCACCGGTCGAACTGAGCCTCGGAAACGCGAGCATATGGGTATGCGGGCGAAGCGACGAACCCGCTGCGGCGCGGGCCCCGTGCGGTCCGCTTGGCCCGCGTGAGCGCTGATGCCAGCGACACCTGCTGCAGTACAGGCCGCCGGAGTCCGCGAATCATCTACCAGGGCGGTGTTGGGTTTGCAGCGCCTTTTCCTTGGTGGATGGAGGGAGAGAAGAGACAAAGCTGCTGAGCTAGCCTGGGCTAGTCAGCGAAAATTCCCAAGCTGGGGGAGGCCTAGGGGAGGCCCACCGCGCGTGATCTCGCCCAAGGTGGGTGGACGCGTGGGAGAGAGAGCGTTCGTCACACACAGCTTACGGCCCAGCAGCCCAACGTTCGACCAGTGCGCCGCCGGCAAGCTTCAGGCTGACTTACCACCACCACCACCGCCTCTTCCCCCTTCTCTTCCTCCCAGGCCCCCCAAACTTTGTGGTGCTCGCATCATACTCCCAGCGATAGCCGTTGGCTGGGGTCCTGCAGCAGCGCGTCCTCTACCACCTAACGAACTTGCTCGTGTTTACCCCGCCCCTTCACACCCCCTGGTTAGCTGATGTCTGCGGCATTGCTGCGCTCTGAACTGGCAAACCTTGCGGGCCAGAGCAAGAAGCGGAATCTGCCCCTGCGCGTGGCCAGCGATGCGTCCATCGAGCTGCTCGACAAGCTCGTGCCCCCGTCCGCGGGCCTGGCACCCGTGACGACCCCGGCGGCGCAGGTCTCCGCGGCGCAGGCCGATCCGCTGGCGGAGCTAGCAAACCACCCAGAGTTTGTCGAGCCGTTTCTTCTCGCATGCTCGTCGTCGAATGCGAAGGCCTGCGCCTCGGCCCTGCAATCGCTGCAGGTTCTGGCGTCCGCCAAGGCCATCAGCCCCGCCCGGCTCCACGACCTGCTCCAGGCGCTGGTGGCTGCGTCGCAACTGGGGATCTCCATTCAGCTCAAAATTCTCCAACTTTTGCCGGTACTGTTCCAAAATTGCCCGGAAAGCCTGCGGGGACCGCTTGCGGCCGAGCTCCTGGGGGTCACAGCGGAGCTGCTTGGCGAGAACAAGGTCGCGATGGTGCACAACGCCGCGTATGCCACATTGCAGCAGCTCATCACCGGTATCTTCGACCGAACCCAAAACCAGACCGCCGCAAAGGCTGAGGACAAGAGCTTCTCTGTGACCGTCGTTCCCTCGGGCGCGGCAGCCCGCACAGCCAAGGACCCCGATCCGTACGAAACGTTCAATGTGGACTCCAGTTCGCATGACTCCGCTATGATTCTGCTAGATCTCTGCAATATTGCCGAGAAGGTTCCGCCTCAGTTCCTCAAGTTCACCAATCTGACAGTGACTTTCACACTGGAGCTGCTGGAACTGACGCTGACGAACCACGCTCCAGTGTTCCACGGCGACCCTGTCTTTGCGGCAATTCTACGGCAACGTATCACTCCGTTGCTGATTCGGTTATTCACAGATACAAGGGAGTTTGCCTTGACTCTTCGCACCGTTCGCATTTTTTACCTTCTGCTGAGGCGACACCTTGACATTGTACACGTGGAGGCCGAAGTCATTCTTTCGCTCTTGGCCCAGGCGACTACGCGTGCGCCGCAATGGCGCCGCATTCTCTGCCTCGAGCTATTCCAGGGTGTCTTTCTGGAGTTTCGCCTTGTCGTCGAAATGTCCATCAACTATCCGGCCCTTGGCCCGCTCATCAAGGATGTTATCGAAAACTTTTCAAAAAGCCTAGTTCACAGTGATGGGGCCCTTCCGTTGGCTACCTCTTCGTCTATTCTCAATAGGAACGAATCTCCAGCCGAAGACACGGCCAGCACGACTACTGTTTCGAGCATTGACACAGCGGCAGCAAAGCCCCAACCTGGGAATATGCTCTCTCGACAAGCTGTTGTAAAGGTCCCACTAATTGATCTCCTGGACAAGTCTGAGCCGCCACGTGTTTCGCAATTTTATATGTACTACCTCATTTTGATGTGCGTCAATGCTCTAGTTGAAGGGATCTCAAAGTGGACGATAAAGAGCCCTGCCGATGAGAAGCAAAGTGAGGTCAACTCCGATCTTGCAGGTGTTCTTGTTGAGATTGAAGCACCGCTGGCTAATTGTTACACGATTTTACTCGGGGCATCTATGGAGCTTGAGCTGTACAAGGGTGTTGTGCGCTCTGTCCAGCGAACGGCGCATACTGCTGGTATTCTCGACCTGTCCAACACGCGGGATGACTTTCTAAAGCTCCTGGTCCAGTTCAGCCAACTGCCACGCGATAATCAGTTGCGAATCGCGCTTTTATCTCGTCATGCTCTGTGTATTCGGGCACTTTTCAATTTGGGTTTCGCGTTGGGTAACAAACTTCAAAAGAGCTGGACAATCATAATTGACTACATCGGGAATTTGGAATCGCAAGTGGCGCCCGATACTTTCGTGCCTACTGTTGATTCTCTACTAGGCGGGCAGGATGCATACAAGCCCATAGAAGCTGCCCTGCGCCGTCTTCTGGACTCCACTACTGACCTTGACGACCAGGCAATTTTCCACTTGTTTGAGGGCCTGGGAAGCCGACGACCGCTGAAACCAATATTCTTAATTGTGTTGGAATATTTGGCGAGAACCAATGCTGATCGACTAGCGTCCTATCCCTCTCATGCCTGGGATCTGCTTTTGGATACTCTCTTAGGCATTCTTAAGAACAAGGGCCTGGACTCTTCAATACGCTCACTTGCGACTGATGTCTTGAATAATGCCGTTTTCGTGACTATGGAGTCTGCTACCTCAGACGAGGCTTATAGAGCTATCGTTGGCGCTGTATCAAAGCAAATCGAAACCACAGAGGGCCAGGATGCCCTAGGATACGATATACAGCTTAGAGCTGCGCATTCATTGAATCGAATCTTAGATCAATTTGGTAGCCGCATTACCGTGGGATGGGAGCTCATTTTTGATATAATATCTGTGGTCTTCCAGAAAAGTGCTAGAAATATGCCTAGTGCACGGAAACTTGAGCTTCTCAGAGTCTCGTTCCATTCTTTGGAGCTGATTTGTACGGACTTTTTAGATCACTTGCCAGACGCATGCATATTCGATTTGATTACGAGCCTCGATCAGTTTGCCCGGCAAGGCGAAGACCTTAATACTGCATTCACAGCGGTTTCGCTCTTCTGGACCGTTTGTGATCATATTATGCGCGACGTTCCCAAAATAAAGACCTTCCCTGCTGTGTCCACGGAAACTGATCTCGTTAAGCTGACAAAATCTGCCCAGAACACAAGGTTTTATGCATTGTGGATCTTGGCACTCATGAAGCTTGCAATCATCGGCAATGAACCACAGCATCAAAAAAAGACAGGTGCTGTTCAAATATTCTTCCGTTTGTTTGCTTCTCATGATAAGCTGTTGCCCTCTAACGTCTGGAATGTATGTCAGAATATACTGTTCCCCAAGGTGATGGCGATTAAGCCCGACGAAGATAAGAAGGATGCTAACGAAACTCTCAGCCTCATCGTCCAGGGCCTGGGAGCTATCTTCTCACACCACTTGATTGTTCTTTCTGAACAACCGGGTTTTGGTAAGGCGTGGAGGAGTCTGCTTGACTTTTTGAACTCGACAGCAAAGTTCTCCCCCGCTGCTCAAATGTTCTCCTATGAGACATTTAACGAAATACTCGGTCGCGCAATGCAAGTGGACAGCGAGCGGCCCAAAAATCACATCTGGGAATTCTGGCTCAATCAAGACCCTGGGCTCGAGATCAGCGATGAATGGGCATCCTCGGTACAAGCAGTGAACTCACTAAAGGGCCTGGTCAGCCTTTATCCTCAATTGGCGGCGTATATTTCCCCAACTGGGGAGCAAAAGCATCGGACAGTTGATCTCATTACTAACTGCGCCAGGTTCCGTGTTACCAGTGACTCCTTTGGTACAAAAAGTGCAATTTTGGAACTTCAGCAGACATGTCTTGATCTACTGGGCTCTTTTGACGTGTCCGACATCGAATTATTCATCCAAAGAATTAAAAAAATGACGGTATTGATCGGTCTTCCATACGATGAATCGACCGCCAATGGAGGTCTTTACGACTCACTTAGCGCTCAAACTTTGGACAAAATGGCGGCACTCATGACCGAAGTAGACAAAAATGGACCGTCAGACGTTGAGGAAAGAGCGGCCACGGTTCGAAAGGAGACGACTGATACTTTGTTCCGCACTATGGATTTATGCGCGTTGGCTATAAGGTTTGGACCCCGTGCACAGGCGATCAATCTTTTTTTGAAGCTTCTGGAATCAGGTGCACATTTTAGCGTTCCAGTTGGCGCACGTGTTATTGAACGTGCTGGAATTGCACTGATGGAAAGTAGCCAGGCTGCGGGGTCTCCGGATACACAAGCTCTTGATATTGCTTCCATTTCGAAATTTTTTGACACTTTACAAAGAAATGAGAAGTTATTCCGAAGTGACCACTGGAGTACTCTTCTGCTGGCTTTGTCAACCAATTCCCTCTTGTACACCCGTGGATTGTTCAACAAGCATTTCTTCGAGACGGAATCCTTACCTACTGACTTGGATCACCCACCTTTTTATGGTACGCTGGAACCTCCGCATCCGTCTTCGAGACGTGAAGTTGCATATCATTGCTTGGGCATTTTGAGAAAGCTGGCTAGCTCATCTGAGCCGTACGCTTTACTGGGGCTTGAGCTTTATGAGCGACGCGTGAGGATGGTGCTTTATCAGTATGTAGGGGATTCTCGTCTCCGTGGGTGCCAGCCGATGCCTACGTTGCTGCGTGATGAGATTTTGTTTGTTCTCGAACAGTTGATAGAGTATGGTGCCTCTGAGTCTTTGCGAGCACTCATGATTAGATGCATGAACGAAAAGGATAGAACTGTGTCCACTCTCATCCAGCAGATATTGCTAACATGAAAAGTAATCTACCGAAGCAGCTATCTTTATGTCACATAGTTTATTTATTTAGCGCTGCTAGCAAAATGCACAGGTTCAACGACAAGCTAACGAAAAATGAATCCTCCCCATATAAATTATATAAATATTGACTGGCTGTTTGGCTGTTTGCGCGGTAAAATCACATCATGATGCCTGATTGCCGAGCGCGGTCGCGCTGGAACTCACGCCAGCGTTTCATCATAATATGCGAGGAATCAAACTCGCCTGTGGCCTCATCATGCCCCTTGTCTGCTCCACCCTCAAGTGAACGAGTTTCACCCCATGAGAAGTCGTCAAACTTCCAGTAGGCATACATTGGAAGGACAAAATTCCAGATAGGCAAGGCCAGTAAGTAGACTCCCATCCACAGGACGTAGGATGCTCGGCTTGCTGTGACGACAATTAATACACCTGGAAGACCAAGAATCAACGCCAAAAGAATAAGTGACATTGTTGGTGTGGGCTTCGAAACAATTGCCTTGATGACAATGTATATTGTGAATGAAATCGCAGCAGGCAAGACAAGAGTAGAGACAAGATCAATGAATACAACGAACTGCATGGAAATGATGAATACACCACAGAGATCACGCACGAGTACAAGCTCCATCAGGTTATGGATAGTGGAGTTGATCCAACGACGGCGTTGAGACAACAAGACCCTGAATTCGGAGGGGACAATTGTTTTGCAAGCGGCTTTGGGAAGAAAAATCATTTTCCGCTTCGGGAACGTACGCAACATGAGCGAACTCAAGTAGCGATCCTCACCAAGAAGCAGTAAATTCTTCTTATGCAGAGTGTCAACCACATTCTCCGAGTAACGCTCAACAATGTCTGGATTGCTCAAAATTGGCACCCAGTAGCCCTCGGCACCTTTAGGTGATTTGATGCGATACATACTAAAGCAACCAGGAAGGCACGTTACACCACCGAAAACAGACTCAAAGGCCTTAGCCTGGTGATGAGAAATAAAATACTCGAACACCTGGATCATGGTTACCCAAGACTCCATTTTGTTGGCAATTTTCGTCTCACCGCAAAGACCCATGATTTCAGGGTCTTTGACCATCTCAGCAGTCATGTGTGTCAGGGAATCTGGGAAAACCTTGGTATCAGCATCCACCATGAGTACTAGCTCGTAAAAGTCCGCTGCGATTCCTGTTACACTTCGGATGCCGTTAAATATCTCGAAATCAAGTTCGGTCATACGTTCATCGAACATGATGCGTTGCAGGAAAGTCATAAGGATGATCTGCGAGTCTCGCTTACCACGGTTACCAGGTTTTTTATCGTTGGCCTCAGCTGGAGTTCCAGTCTTCACAATAATAATCATTGGAATTCGTTGTTGTTTTTCGGGTTCGACAGTACTGTCGTCATACTTGTAAAACCCGGCGTAAACTTTGGCCATATTATGTCGCTTGACACCTGATACCACCGAAACATAAGAATAGGATTCCACTTCCTCCTCAGGGATCGGCATTTCAGTCATCATTGATAAACAGATATCAGGCGTGGACATGTCGTTGCCGGCGCCCTTAACCAAACCATCACAGATAATCACCATCAATTTGTGGGAGTTGGGATATTGCGTAGTGGCAATCGAGTCTAAAGTTGTACGCAGGCCCTCAACAGATTCTGAGTAGGCCGTAACCAGGCACATCGTATGAGCCAGCGGGAATCCAAACGGCTCATAGCCCACAGGCGGTTGAGGGACGAAATACTCATTCTCACCACCTACAGGGCCCATGAGGACAGAGCCAGTGACTTCCTCCGACCCAGTATAAGGCGTATCTGACAGGGCTAAGCTTGCATGGCTTTCATTACCACCCACCATACTGTGACCTCTATAAGAAGTGTCGGTGTCCATGGGGTCCATAAATTGCGAAATCCTTGTAGCCGGACGGGAATACATGCTTTGTCGGAACAGAGGTGCATTGTAAATACTACCACCGGGAACAACGCGTGAGGTACTCATGCTAGGGTTTTGGATTCCCATAGTGATACGGCGGTTAGCCTTTACTTCGGCAGGAGTCAACTTCTCCATCAACATCGAGCGACGCTTAACAGCACGGTTGCCACCTGATGTTGACTCTGAGGGTCCAATTCCATTGGGGAGGGGAGCCTGGGAATAAATGTCGTTTGTCCAATCTTCCACGTTTTCTTCGTGGCGCACATACTCCTTGTTAGTGACAGCGAATGCGCCTTGGCGACGCGCAAGCACGAACCGAAAGTAGCATGCAAATGCAAACTTAATGACGACCAGCCCCACGATAAACACGAGCGACACGTAAAGTACTACGTCCGATGCGATGCAGCCGATGGTCTCTGTATCAATTGCACCAACCTTTGTCAGTTCTCGCAGGCATTGCATTGTCTTGCGTTTGTTACCGTAGCTCATTTTCGCTGAGATATCTTTTCCTTGAATAGTCTTATCGTTGCGTAAATCATCAAACAAACCTGGATAGTCGATATCATCCTTTAGCAAAAAGTCCAGGTAAGCCAGGTCCAGGACGTCGCCATTGTACACGACAAGCTGTCTGTCAGGAAACCTTGTTAGATCTTCCCAGTTGAAGTAGACTGTAGATGTCTGATTGCCTTGACGGTAGAGCACATCACGGGCTTGCTGACCCGTGTGGCAACCCCAACCATTGTAAATGTCGTTGTTACCTAAAAGTAAGTCTTCGTTAGGGACCAGAGTGCCATTCTCGTTAATTATTTGGCACGGAAAATACCAACCCATACGGCCATCCTGGTTAGGAATCTTGGTACCAGATTTAGGCTTCACAATATCCAAGCAATGGCCGTTCACGTTCTGAAACATGAACGAGCCGTCTTTCCCGCCGACGCTGGTCTGGCCATACAAAACGGGTCCGCTATAGCTGCCAACATCCGGGTGGGAATAATGCCCAAAATCATATATCGAACCCGAAATGACAAGATTATTATCAGGCACGTTACCGACATGAGTCCGCACTAGTGTGTTTTTGCATACAGTCTGGGTAAAACCAAACGTGAGATAACCAACAAATGTGCCCACCAACAGAATCACCGAGATGAGGCCAATTTTTTCACGCCACGCCATCTGGCGCTCCTTTGTCCGCATACCAAACGGGCGCATCATGGCCGGAATAACAGGAAAGGTCAGAAGTCGGCAATAAGCATGCCACAAGGAAACGCCCTGTTGCTTTGGCATGATAGGAGATGGTTTCGGGGTCGCAGGCTCCATTTCGTCGTATTCCCGCTTGTTGACGCCCTGGTAACCCGAATCATAGGGGCCATTGTACTGAGAAAAGGCCGAAGGATAGGGCGAATCGCCGTTTTCGTCAATGGCCGTATCTGACGAATCAGCACCGCCATCGTTCTCGGTGCCGCCTGGGGATTCCGTTCCCGCCTTCTCCGTGTTGGTGTTACCAGGCGCCCGGTGCCCGGCGGAGTGGCTAGGGGAAGCCAAAGCCGGCCTCGCCTCGTCGTCTTCTTCGGCGAAAGCGTCCCCGCGGACATTGTGGAAGGACTGCATACGACCAAGAGGCGGTGATTGGACCATAGGCTCATTTCCTGTCGTACTGGGTAAGACATGGACACCCGCGGCAGCTTGCTGGAAGGCCACCTGCTGGTAGTGAAATTGCGGGTGGTCTCTGTCGACCCGCTGGCGATCAGGCCGCACCAGCGAGCGCTTGCGGGCAATATCGCCCGAAGAGCCAAACTCAGCACCCGTCAAATGCTCAAGGTCATTGTTTAGATTACTGCGAGTGGAACCGCTGCGCTCCATGATGTGTTATTGATCCACCTGAGCAAGACAGTAGTAAAGCTAGAAATCAGGAAAACCAAGAGAGGAAACAAAAGTTCAAAGTCTGAACGAAGGCTTCGCAGTACCTACAATAAAACACCAACCAAAGCAAAGAAAAAAAGGTTGGGGGACTTAGCTGTGCCTAGATCCAAATATAAATGCAGGGGAGAGAGAGGGATAGTGCTAGAAATTGTCAGCAGGGGGCATCACACCCAAGCTGAGAGGCAACCTGCATGCAAGGATGTAAATAAAAATAAACCAACCCGAACCCATGGAACCACATTGAGCATCGTGCACCTTACCGCGCCGGGGGTTGGTCATCCGGGCTTATCGTAAGCGGTGCTCCGTAGCTCAGGCTGAAGTTTACGATGTCGCCGACTATAATGCGAAAGGGCTGGCAGACTGACAGGGGCAGCCAAAACAGAGCTCTCTGTGAAGAAAGCCCCCCCAATGGTGTAGCAGATATGTACTATTACCGATGCTAGCAAAGGTTATGATCGTAACTCGCCAGGGATAGCCGTCAGTTCATCGGACCCTGTGCCTCGAACTTAAGCAATGTCGGGATAGTGCAGCACATACTCCCGCTTGACCTTCTCCCAGGTCGAAGGGTCGAAAAAGACATACATACCGGTCTCGGCCTGCGAGGTTTGTTGTACGGGCTCGCTCATGGGGTCCTTGGTTAGCCACAGTTTCAGGTCTTTGTGATACCGCCAGTTTCTGTTGGACAGTTCAACTGCTACCGCCTCCTGCATGGCGTCGTGCGGCATCGTGTAAAATATGTAGAACAACGTTTCCTCCGTTAGGTTCTGGAGCTTTTGCTGCGCGGGCACCACCGAACTGACCGTATACGACTCGGGCAGCCTGTAACGCGGGACCACCACATGCCTCGTCGTCTCAACCCATGGTGAGGCAAACGTCCGACTAAGCTGCTCACCCGTTGTACTCGATTCCAGACCGAGCGATGCGGTATCAGTACCCAGTGCCGGCACAATCACGCCTTCGTGTGAGCCACCGCTCACAAGTCCTTGGAGCGACGCCAGCCCATACCGCTCAATATCAGTCATCGAGTCCGTAGAGGGCCGTGATGGTGCCGCTCTGTCAAAAGCAGCATCGGCCGATGTTGCGGCATCACCATCGAGCGTCTCGTCGATTCCTAAGCTTTTGAGTAGAGGCTCGTTAGCAGGTTGCGAATCAAGGTATGGCAGCGATATTGCCCCCGTGTCCAGCGCGGCGTCGGGCAAGTCGGAAAGTTCATCAGGGTGCCCAGCACCAATATCTAACGGCCCGAAGATGCTCAGTCGCGGTCTTATTCCGCCCAGTCCAGGTAAAATAGAGGCGAGACTGGCCCTGCCATTTGCCGGCGAGATCTCAGGGTAGCCCTGCAGGTCATTAAGAAGGGACGAGGAAGCGGCTGAAGGGGGCTGAGCTGCAGCACCATCAGCAGTGCCAGCACCAATACTGGAGACAGTATGTTCCCCGGCAGAGCCACCAGTGCCTAAGCTATTGCCAGCCGCTCCTGCAGAACCTCCTGTAGCCTTCCCCTTTGAGGATGATCCATCGTGCGAGTCGGCCAGCTTCAGCGGAGATCTTGCATCATCCGCATCCCCGCCCGTGCTACCATTAGCCGAGCCACTTGAGGTGGGCGGCTTCATGAAGTCCTGGTAGGTGACGGTTCCGCTGAAGGTGGCCTGCGGGGTCTGCCCGCCAAAGAGCGTTGACACGGAGGCGCGCGCACGGGTGCCGGGTGTGACCTGCGACGGCGACGACGAGTTTGGCCGGTTGGTCTGTGAGCCGAGCTTGGGCAGGTTGGCAAAGTTGATAGGCGGCTTGGACTCCGAGTCGAGCAGTACGCTCGAATCGAGCGGGGCCTGCTGCGCTGGCTGGGGCCCACGGCGCAGAGTGGCACCCGCACGGCTCCACAGCGGCGAAATGGTTTGACTGGCAACAGGCTTGACAATATGGGGGCCCGCGCGTTCCGGCGCCGGGGAATCGTTCTTAGCTGGCGCGGAGGCTGGAGCACTCCCGTAGGCACCCAGGGCGGGTTGCGGCGTCCTCTGTGGCGTGGCGCGGCCGGTCGCCTGGCCGGAAGACTGCCTGCTCATTGCAGAATCGAAGGGCCGGACTGCGGTAGGGGGGAAATGAGCGAAAGCCGGACTTTTCGTGGTAGGCTACGTCGAAACCCGACAACTCTGGGATTAACGTGTGTGCTGACTCACCGCCGCGGCTCTGCGCGCGCGCGCGCGATGCTTCGAGGTATATGTAGCTTGTCAGTTATGAGCGTAAAATCAGGAATAAGAGGATCATTATGAGTAACTTCATTAGCTGATTGGATAGTAGCACTATTACCAGTTGAAATCTTACGGCAAATAATCAATGTTGAGCTCCTTCAAATTCTGTTCAGGTTTCACAACTGCACCTAGATTACTAGAAGCATTATCATCATCGCCATGATAGATTTTTTCAACACCCTGGGCATTCTTTTCTGATTCCGGGCCTCCCTCTCTCTTTGTATCTCTTCCTTGCGGGTTGATCCAATGGGTTGCTCCATACTGTAGCCTCAGCCTGGCCACTTCAGCTAGAAGCACAGATCCGGGTTCCGCTGCACAAACTGTCGCGCCCTGGTGCTCCGCCTATTACTCTGCTCGTCAGAATATCCTTCACCAATTGGCACCTATCTATGGCAATCCCTTGAGCAGTTGCGACAGCAGCTATACTTATCTTCTAGGCCCACACGCTGATCTGCCCAAAATATCAACCGGCAGACAATATTATGGGAACATTACTGCCATACTAGTTCTATCTTTACTTTTGATCACATTCGGTAAGGTTTGCTTGGTATCCGAATTCCGTGCACGACTCTCATCTCTCATGTAACAGTACTTATCTTCGCTCACGTGACACACTGGTTAACTCAAGGAACGATGTAGAGGCGAAACGGCCATAGTAGATGATGAAGCACTTAGCTACGGGGTCTGTGGGCTGGTTAATAAACTTTAAACTTGAAGCACGCCGATGTTAATTTACTCAGCTCGGACTAGGGTTATCCCCGGTCTTAGCCAGACCCATACCACCATTCCTTTAGCCTCACTTCGTCAGCTCCCCAGAGGACTGCGAGACAGAAACCTATGCAATCGGTCAGGGCTGGGGCTGGGAGATATGAGTGTGGTGGTCGCCAGTGTTCGTAGCGGCTGCAAGGGCAAGGAGCAGTGCAGCGAGCGGTGCAGCAAGGTTCGCAAACCATTGCTAAGCTAGCTCGCTCTTGGCAGTTGGCAAAGACCCTGCCGCGATGCAAGGAACGGTAACCTATCCCTGGCCAGCAGATCTGGGGCCAATCTAAACAACCGGACATCCCAAGACCTCGACAACCCCAAACTAACGTCATGGTCCTGAAGCGCAAAGCCAACATCATCATCACGGGTACGCCCGGCACGGGTAAGTCGTCGCATGCGCAGCTGCTGGTCGAGCAGGTCCCCGAGCTGCGGCTGATCGACGTCAACGCTCTGGCCAAGGAGAAGAAGCTGTACTCGGGCTTCGACGAGGAGCGCAACAGCCACATCGTGGACGACGAGAAGCTGGTGGACCTTGTCGAGGACGACCTCGACCACGGCAACTGGGTCATTGACTGGCATGTGGCCGACGTGTTCCCCGAGCAGCTCATTGATCTCGTTGTCGTGCTGCGCACAGACAACACCAAGCTGTACGACCGTCTCAAGCAGCGGGAATACTCGGAGAAGAAGATCGAGGAGAACATCGACGCCGAGATCATGGAGGTCATCCTCAACGACGTGCGCGAGACATACGACCAGGACATCATTGTTGAGCTGGACTCCAACACCATCGAGGAGGTGCAGGCCAACGTCGACCGCATCGCCGAGTGGTACAAGAACTGGAACGAGGAGCACCCTGACGGTATCTCCCACATCAATCTCCACTCCGACGACGACTCGGACTTCTCGAGCGACGAGGAGAAGCCCGCCACGACCAAGCCCGAGGGCAAGGCCGAGCCGCTGGCCGACCCCAGCAAAGCGTAGTGTAGCGTAGCGCTGCGCTTGTCATCTATGTAGCAATCTAGGCGTTCAAGTCTATATGATAAAAAGCCTATGCAGTTGAACCTCTACAATGCGTGGGCGACGGCATAGCGTCTAGCCGCCGGCTGACTGGTCGTCCATCTCGGCGTTGAAGATGTCGACCCAGACGCGCGGGATGGGCGCCTTGACCGTGCCATTGTCGTAGTCCACTGTGACGTGCGTCTCGGTGATCCGGGCCGCCACCTTGCGCGCCTGCTCGCTGACCACAATGCCCTTGAGGTGGAACCGGTCCTTTTCGATGCTATGCACCTTGTGCAGCACGGTGATCTGATCCGGGTAGGTGACGGGGTGCCTCCACCACAGGTCCACATGGCGCGCAATGAAGCCAACTCCGGTGCCAGACATAAACTGCCGGGTGCCCAAGTACTTTTGTTCGAGCGCCGCTACATAATTGACGCGGGCGCTCTCAAACCACCGCAGATACTGCACATTGTTGACATGCCGCATGGCGTCCATGTTACCCCAGTCGACCCCGACATTCCATAGGCCGGCGTTCTCAAGGCTGTATCCGCCGCCTTCACTGGCAATTACTTTATTCAGCCATTCAGGTGCGACCCTCGGACTGCTGGCGGCTGTGACCAGCCGCCGGCAGATCTGCCATCTCGCCGCGAGGCCCCCAGCTGTCATGACTCAGGATGATCGGTTATCGACTCGGCGACTCGGCAAGCTATACCCAAAATCCTGGGCAGCCGGCGAGCATACACGAGGGGGCCAGGACCTCTCCGACACTTTGAAAAATGTCCGAGCTAATTTATCTATTTACATATTTCCATAGTGTCCGCGAAAAATCTGGGGAAAAAAAAAAAAAAAAAAAGAAAAGGGGGTTTATCTGAGGCTTTGTGCTCAATGCCCGTTGCTGCTGCTGCTGTTGCCGTGGCTCAAGGTCTGCAGCCCAGCTAGCGCCTCGTTAATCGCAGCTACACACGTCGCCACGTCCTCGTGTGTATTGTAAAGCGCATTCGGAGCGAACCGAAGCACGTCAGGCTTTCGCTCATCACCAATGATCGCGTGGCGCTCGAGAAACTCGTGCACGTGAACCATGGTGCCGTCGCCCGAAAACAGTAGAGACAGCTGCGACCCGCGTTGCTCAGGGTCCTGCGGCGTGATTATCACAAAGCCGCCAGTGGTCAGGCCGTAATACGGTGACTCGTGGAGCAACTCCTCTAAAAAGCCTGTGAGGCTGCGAGCCCGTGGCAGGAGTCCTGCGATCCAACCGGCCGACTGGAATATCTTCAGGCTAGCAATCATGGCTGGTGGGCCCGACCAGTTGGTGCACGACTGAACCCAACCCCGTGCTCCCTTGATGGGCTGGTATTCAAACTCCATGTTGAACCGTGTCTCTGGGTCCACGCCAAACCATCCCGCGGGCCGTGGCCGATCGTCGTGGAACTTCTCATGCACAAACAGTCCGCCTACGGCTCCCGGGCCAGCGTTCAAATACTTGTACGTGCAGAACGCAGCAAAATCCACGTCCCATTCATGCAACTTGAGCTCAACGTTGCCGACCGAATGGGCCAAATCCCAACCTACCAGACAACCCTGCTTGTGGGCGGCCTCAGTGATGCGTGGAATGTCAAAGCACTGCCCAGTGTAGAATTGCACGCCAGAAAAGAAGACTACGGCGATTTCGTGGCCTTGCGCGTCTATAATATCCAAGATGTCTTCCGTCCTCAAAAGATGTTCGCCGTCGCGTGGCTTGGCCAGCACTAGACTTTGTGCAGGGTCGAACCCATTCAGCTTGACCTGGTTCTGGAAAGCGTAGTTGTCCGAGGGGAACGCCCGAGTCTCAAGCAAGATTTTGTGTCGCGCTGCAGTGGGCTTATAGAATGTGTGCAATAGAGCATTCAAATTCACCGTGAGAAACCCGGTAAACGCCGTTTCGGTCTCTTTACAGCCCAAAATGTTCGCCAGCAGTGGGATTACCGGATCATCAGCAGTGACCCACCCCATGGTACCATCAGGACGCTTAAAGTGTCCATTTACCCCCAAAGTAGCCCAGGCATCCATTTCGCGGTCTATTGCTGCTCTGGTTGCTTTGGGCATCAGCCCCAGCGAGTTTCCACATAGGTAGGTGCTAACAGTATCACTCTGATCGCCCACTCGGAGCGTCTTGAGCGTGGGAAGGAAAAAGTCGTCGCGCCTGGAGGGATACTTTGTGTCCAATTGCCTGGCATGAGCGATTGCCCTGTCAGTCGTCATAATTACGCTACGCGGGACCTATCACTGCAAAATGGGTAGGCGCGGCTTTGGCACCGGTCCCGAGTTCGACGTTCGCTTAGTTATGCTCATCTGGAACGGACCAGTCTAGGGCGAGTCGTAACGAGTGATACGGGCAGGATAGCACAGAAAACATAGAAGAGAGAAAAGACAATTAAATCTATCATTGTCAATACGCAAATATCAGGTAGGTCAAATGGTTCTCTTGGGGTTGTCTGAATGCAAGGTGTGGCCACAGCCATAAGTGTGCGCCTGTAAGTACTGGCCAGCACGCCAGCGAGTGCGTATTAGGTCGCTGGGCCAGAAGACAAAATGCTGCGGAATACTTGCACTGCTCATGTTGATTGATTGGCCCTTGAATGATTCGCTCAGCTAGGGTGTATGAGCAGTTAACTGGCTTCTCTCACTCCGCGCGTGTCTGTCCCATTTGTCGCTGCAATGTCTGCAGACCTGAGAGTGCGCATAAAGTGCCGGTAACCTGCAGCGGCTCCAATCACCTGCTTTCACAATCAATTGACACCCTACTGTTGTTTAATATGGATCGTATGTACGCCATTTTTACCAGTCCGCCGCGTGTCAATTTTGTTTCCTCTCCTCAAGCGCAGTACACTCAGAACATAAGAGTGGTTCCAGAGACGCCTGAGAGTGTTGGAGGCATATTCGCCGACACTCCTGTTCATCGATATGTGCCATCGAGTTCGTACTATGTAGAGCCGCGTATGCTTTATGCGGGCTTTATTCCTGCCACCCATCCTAGCTCTCCACTTTGCTACCCTGAACAGCTCTATCGTATTTCACCTTTCGAAGCAGCTCCATCTGAATCATATCTAGCAATATGCCGGTCTCAACATGCTTCACCAGACGGTCCGTTGTTTGCTGAGCCTTCTATTGAAGATCTCACCTTGCCGCCTTTGCGCCCAGAGTCCAACTCAAATTGGAATTTGCCGCCCTTACTGAACAGTAGGTTTCGTCCGTATTACTGGTCATCCGAGGCCCCTGTGAGTAGCAATCTGTCCTGCTGTTCTAGTGAGGTCTCTTCACAGCTTTTGGCGTCAGAAGACTCGCAGGCTGGGCCTGGCACCAGCGGTGCCGACTCGAACCCGCCGAGCGGTGCTGCGCACAATGAGTCCTTCAGCAAACAAGCGGCTCCAATTAGTTGGCAAACTGGTGAAGACTTGGCCCCCAATCGCTCTCTAGGCCGGAGGGGAAAGTCAGACATCTTCACCGTATGCGAGGCCATCGATTATAATAGCTATGCTAAGTGCGACGCTGGTGCCGGGCTGACCCGCGCCAGTCGTTCAATAGCCAGGTTTGAAGATGGCTTAGATCTCGAAAACTGCGGTAAAAGTGCTGGACCCGAAACTAAACGCCGTCGTCGTCGTGGAAGGAAGCCCAAAACTGCCATACGCTCTAAGCCGCTAAAAGCTCTCGACCAGGCACCTGCTCCTAGACTAGAACAGCAGGAGGAGGCAAATATTCTCACTGATTCAAATGATAAAGTTGATGCGCTTAGTGGGGCACCCCTTACCATGAAGGGCAAAATTGATCGCCGTATATCTGGCGGCTGTTGGACATGCAAGGCCCGGCGTAAGAAGTGCGACGAGGTTAAACCCGAATGCGGAGTATGCCGCAATCTTGGTCTTGTTTGCGATGGATATTCTCCTGGCCGACCAAAATTCTTGACCAATGCAGCCGAAAATGCGCGATACCGACAGCGACTGTCTGACAAGATCCGTGCCAACAGATGCTATGACTCCCACGCGGGTCCACTGGCACAACAGCCACTGGCAAATACGTTGGAGCAAAGCCCTTAACGCGTCGATATTCACGCAGTTGACAGCCTGCAACTAAATTCTGAGTAGATAGAAAATCTTTTTCGTGTTCATTCTGGTCCAGCCGTTACCCTATTCAAGGCTTGAAATTATTTTTATTGTACAAAATGGTCTAATAGTTATGTGTATATATATGTGGTAGGGGAAACTTGAACATGTTAGGCCTGTACACCATCCATGACCTTGAAGCTGCGGGTTTCAATGCTACCATTTCCAGGCAAGAGGGAGCTACCCATGAGGTACGAGTCCACGTTCCGAGCACACTGGCGGCCCTCTTGAATACCCCAGACAATAAGCGACTGACCGCGACGGCAGTCACCCGCAGCAAACACATTTCCATCCACATGATAGTCCGTAGGCTGGGCATCTATGTTGCCGCGGCCATCGCAAGCAACGCCCAGGTCTGAAGCCTCAGGGCCGACAAAGCCCATAGATAGCAGCACAAGCTCAGCAGGGAAAAACTCTTCCGAGTTCGGTACTTCGGACATTTGCCATGCACCAGAATCAGACTGTTTCCACTCAACACGTACCGTTTTCACGCCCTTCACATTGCCCTCATCATCTCCAACAAACTCTTTGGACATGATCGAGTACTCACGCGGGTCTTTGCCATAATGTGCCGCAACTTCAGTGTGCCCGTAATCGACGCGGAAAATACGTGGCCATTGAGGCCAGGGGTTATCACGCTGGCGGCTGGCGGCAGGTTTGGGCAGGAGTTCGAAATTGGTGACTGACTTGGCATGATGCCGTACAGAAGTACCCAAGCAGTCATTTCCAGTATCACCACCTCCAATGACAATAACGTTCTTGCCAACAATATGTTCATGAACGTCTTCCAGAGTGTCATCAAGTAAAGACTTGGTATTCCACTTGAGCAACTCCATCGCGTACTTGATATTGTTCAAGCTGCGGCCAGGAATCTTTAGGTCGCGAGCAATAGTGGAGCCGATCGCAACAACAACCGCATCGTGTCCCGACTTGAGGTCCTCCATAGTGATATCCTTCCCTACTTCTGTGTTCAACACAAATTCTATGCCAGAATCGCTCATCAGGTCTACACGCCGCTGCACAATTCTCTTGTCAAGCTTCATGTTTGGAATACCGTACATGAGTAACCCACCCGCGCGGTCCGCGCGCTCAAATACCGTGACCTTGTGACCAGCGCGGTTCAGCTGCTCAGCGCACGCAAGACCAGCAGGACCCGAGCCAATCACGGCAACTGCTTTACCGGTACGTACCTCAGGGATGGTAGGCTTAATCCATCCCTTTTCGAAGCCATGGTCAATAATGGCGCACTCAATGCTCTTGATACCTACAGGGTCTTCATTAATTCCCAGTACGCATGCACCCTCGCACGGCGCAGGGCAAACACGTCCCGTAAATTCCGGAAAGTTATTGGTCATTAACAATCTCTGGAGTGCATCATACCAACGATCTTTGAATACGAGCTCATTCCACTTGGGGATGATATTTGAGATGGGGCAGCCAGTATCTGACTGGCAAAAGGGGACTCCACAGTCCATACAGCGAGCGGACTGATACTTGAGGTCTTCTTGTTTCAAGCGCTCGCTCAGTTCGGCCCAGTCCTCAGTGCGAGCCTTAGCGGGCCTGTATTTTTCGGATCTCCGCTTGTACTTCATGAAACCCTTGACCTTGTCTAGCTTGAGCGCATTGGCACCCTTCGACTTCTCAGCAGTAACGTCAAGTACTGCATCTTCTAAGTCCTGAACCTTGGGTTCGTGGGGGCGAGCCTGAGGCTGAGGAGACTGCCTTGGCGTGAGCTCAAAGCTCGAAGACTTCTTCTTCATGCGCCGGATCTCGCCATTCGTAGCATCAGCGCTTGGATCTTCGCGATACACATGAAGGAAACTATCGATTTCGTTCCGCTTTGTTTCTTCGAGCTTTCGCTGCTCGGCCTCAAGCACGCGCTTATAATCACGAGGAAGTACCTTAACAAACAGTGGGAGGATTCGATTGAACTCCGACAGCACACGAGCGGCCAGGGGAGAACCCGTGTAATGGCGATGGTCTTCAATGAGCCCTCGTACAAAGGCAATCTCAGATGGCTCAGTAATTTGAGATAACTCGACCATTTCTGGGTTGACATTGTCACCAAACTCTTGAGCATAATCAAGAACATATGCAATACCACCAGACATACCAGCAGCAAAATTGCGTCCTGTGGAACCAAGGACAACAACCCGGCCACCAGTCATGTACTCACACCCATGATCGCCAACACCCTCAACCACAGCCGTAGCACCTGAGTTCCGTACAGCAAAGCGCTCAGCAGCAATACCGCGGAAGAAGCAAGTACCTGATGTAGCGCCGTACAAACAAGTGTTACCAATCAGGATATTTTCGTCACTATTAAACGGCGAAGATTGAGGCGGATAAATGACCAGACGGCCACCACTGAGGCCCTTGCCAACATAATCATTTGCGTCACCCTCAAGCTCAAGGGTAATACCAGGTGCCAGGAAGGCGCCGAAGGACTGTCCAGCAGAGCCGCGAACATCAACATGAACTGTATCATCAGGTAGACCGTTCTCTCCAAAGCGCTTGGAAATGCGATACGACAGAGTGGCTCCCATCGCCCGATCAGTATTGACTATGTCGCAATTGATCTGCGCGGGAAGGCCCTTTTCTAGCGTGATTTCGGATTCGTCAATCAATTTGTTATCGAGACGCGTGTGAAGCTTATGATCCTGCTGGCGAACTTTATAGGTAGCGACACCAGGGCGCAAAGTGTGGGCAGGCGTGAGCATAGGGCTCAAATCAAGAGTGGCCGTCTTCAAATTACGCAGGCTATCGCGTACTTTCAACTTCTCAGCATGGCCGACCATTTCGTTGATAGTTCGGAAGCCAAGTTTAGCCATGATGCCACGCAGCTCACTAGCCACGTAGAAAAAGAAATTGATAACATGCTCGGGGGTACCCTGAAACTTCTTGCGCAGTTCTGGGTCTTGTGTGGCAATACCCACGGGGCAGCTATCCAAGTGACACTTGCGCATCATAATGCACCCCATGGCAATGAGGGGAGCTGTAGCAAAACCCCACTCTTCAGCACCCAGTAAACAAGCAATAGCAATATCGCGACCCGTACGAAGCTGGCCATCCGTCTGCACAGTCACACGGCCGCGCAGATCATTGAGTACCAATGTCTGATGGGTCTCTGCAAGACCCAATTCCCATGGCAGGCCAGCATACTTGATTCCGGTCAAACGAGATGCTCCAGTACCACCATCATGACCAGAGATCAGAACATGGTCCGCTTTGGCCTTGGCTACACCGGATGCAACAATGCCAACACCAACCTCAGAGACAAGCTTGACTGAAATACGAGCACGCGGGTTAGAGCATTTCAGGTCATAAATGAGCTGCTTAAGATCCTCGATTGAGTAAATATCGTGATGAGGTGGAGGCGAAATCAAACCAACACCTTCTGTAGAGTGGCGAGTTTTGGCAATAGATTTGGAAACCTTGTTACCTGGCAGCTCACCGCCTTCACCGGGCTTGGCGCCTTGGGCCATTTTGATCTGTAACTCATCGGCATCACTGAGATATAAGGAAGTAACACCAAACCGACCAGAGGCAATTTGCTTGATGGCTGAACGCATGGTATCACCATTATCGTTCACAGAAGAGCGCTCAGGATCCTCACCACCCTCACCTGTATTTGACTTACCACCTAGGCGATTCATGGCAACTGCCAATGTTGAATGAGATTCCATAGAGATTGAGCCATATGACATAGCGCCCGTCACAAAACGACGCACAATCTCGGTCCACGGCTCAACTTGGTCAATTGGAATCTCTTGCGAGTTAGTGTAATCAAAGTCCAGCATGCCTCTAAGCGTGCAATTCTTGATAGCGTCATGCTCCTTCTTAGCATAGGACTCATATGCCTTCTCATTTTTATTGCGCACGGCATCCTGGATATTGGCGATAGCTGCAGGCTCGTTAACGTGCGGCTCACCACCATCGCGCCAATGATACTCTCCAGACTCCGGGAGGCCAACTGGTTTGAATGTTTCCCGAGAGGGGAAGGCGCGCTCGTGCAAGGTCAGAGCGTCCTGAGCAATATAATCAAATCCAATACCTCTAATACGTGAAGCAGTTCCTGTAAAACAGCGGTCTACCACAGAGTTATCAATACCCAAAATTTCGAAGATCTGGGCACCCTTGTAAGACGCAAGTGTGGAGATACCCATTTTAGACATGACTTTGAGAATTCCGCTATCACAAGACTCCTTGTAATTTTCAATAACCTCGCGGTTTGAGACAGACTTGGAGAGAAGACCTTCGCGGCTCAACTTTAGAAGTGACTCCTGTGCCAAGTATGGACAGATAGCATCAACGCCATAGCCTAAGAGTACGCACATATGATGCACCTCGCGGGCTTCAGCTGTTTCGACAACGAGGGCAACGCGCGAACGCTCTTTCTGCTTTACGAGATAGTGGTGAACTGTAGCAGCTGCCACGAGAGATGAAACAGGAACACGGTCTTTGGATGTCTTGCGGTCACTCAATACAATGACCTTGTGGTCCTTACCAATGAGCTCAGAAGCTTCCTGGCAAATCCGATCTAATACACGAGTATAGCCCGCGGATCCTTCAGACTTGTTGAATGTGATATCAAGGGTGTCAACGGTCCACGTAGGGTAAAATGCGTGAAGCTTCTTCAAGGCAGCAAATTCTTCAAGACTCAGTATGGGGCTCTTGAGTTTGAACCGATTACACTGTTTAGGATTCATCTCTAGAACATTGCCCTGTGGACCCACGTGGCATTCAAGAGACATCACAATGTTCTCACGGATTGGATCAATTGGCGGGTTTGTGACCTGAGCAAACAGTTGGCGGAAATACTCGTAGATCACTTTGGGCTGCAGAGTCAAGCAGGCCAGGCCAGCGTCATTGCCCATTGAACCAAGGGCCTCTTTACCATCGGCGGCCATAGGAGCCAACAACATCGAGACCTGCTCAAATGTGTATCCGAAAGCAGCCAGGCGAGGGTCGGTCTGAATGCTCGACTCATCAACCACAGGTTCCAGCTCAGCATAACCGCCCTTCTGTGTGATCCGGTTAATGAGTTCCTCCATCGACAAGAGGTTCGCTGAAAGCCAGCTTTTGAAGTCTGCGCGCTTCGCCACGGATTCCTTCAGTTCGCGATCGTCAACAATCCGCCCTTCCTTGGTGTCAACAAGCAGCATCCGCCCGGGACGCAGACGTCCCTTTTGTATGATAATCTCGGGGTCAATGTTAGGCACCACACCAACCTCCGAGGCACAAATCATTCGATGATCCTTGGTCACGTAGTAGCGACACGGGCGCAAACCGTTCCGATCAAGGTTAGCACCACAGTAGCGGCCATCAGAAAACGTGAAGAGAGCCGGGCCATCCCACGGCTCCATAAGGCAGGCAGCCCATTCATAGAAGGCTCGCTGTTTGGGATCCATCTGTTCGTTGTTCTGCCACGCCTCAGGAACCATGAACATGACAGCCTCTGGAAGAGACAGAACGCCGTTGATCACCAACAATTCCAAAACATTATCCAGGGCAGCAGAGTCCGAGCCGCCCTCTTCAATAATGGGGTAGAGCATATCAAGCATGTCACCAAATTCTTTACTTTCCATCTGGCCCTCGCGGGCACGCATCCAGTTCTTGTTGCCACGGAGCGTATTGATTTCACCATTGTGAGCAGCCCAACGGAGCGGTTGAGCACGGTCCCATGAAGGGAAGGTATTCGTTGAAAAGCGCGAGTGCACCAAGCAGAAATGAGCCTCATAATCAACATTCATGAGGTCGAAGTAGTAGTTGTAAACTTGGCGGGGAGCCAGCTGCCCTTTGTACACAATGTTCTTGTTAGACAGCGAGCAAATATAAAACCAGTTATGCAGGCCGATGGAATGGGTCGCCTGCTTGCGAAGGACATACAGCTGTCGGGCAAACAGCTTGTCAAACTTGCCCTCAAAGGCCTCAACGTTTGCCATGTCCGGCTTATTCGTAGTTCCATATGCCTCCTCCAGCACCACAATGGGCTGCAAAATGCGAGGCTCGCGCGAGAGAGCGGCCGGGCCCAGCAGGGTCGAGTCCACAGGTACATCCCGCCACGCAAGCACACGCAACCCCAAAGAGGCCGCAATGCGCTCAACGGTCGCCTTGGAATTGGCCAGGACAGAATCGTCGTTCTTGAAAAACAAATTACCAACAGCGTACTGCCCAAGCGGTGGCAGAGTAATGCCATTAGCATGCTCAAACTCGCGCTTCATGAAGCGGTGGGGGATGGACGTCATGACACCGGCTCCGTCGCCGTCCCGGGCATCGGAACCCGTGGCACCGCGATGGGTCATATTCGACAACAAAAGAGAGGCGTCGGACACAATCTTGTGGGAGACCTCACCCTTAATGTGGCAAGTGAAGCCGACACCACAGGCATCCTTTTCCAGCTCGGGGTCGTAGAGAGCCTGTCTTTTCGGTAGCGCGCCGGCCCAAGACTTGTTCTCAATGTCATTCTCGTACGGGTAGGGCACGTAAGGCTGCGAGTCCTCAGCCGGACCCGGTGCCTTCGTGTTAGAATCGAGCAGGTTCTCGGTCATAGGGCCTGAATTCCACAAAGCCGACACTAAGAAGCCTTGATGTCTGTTCCCTCTGGGCGTGGGAGCGTTCAGCCTAAATACTGCTCCCTGCAAGGTCCCATGTGGCTGCCCTAGCCCTTCTGCACCGCACGCAGCGGCCTGGCGGGGGCGGCCAATGGTCGCTGACTTATTGTGAGCACATGCCTAATCTCTCGTTCTCCCACCAATCGCTGCACCCGCATGGCCCCCCGTTTGACGTAGATCCTGCATGGTGTACGCAGGGCTCGGCAGTATCCGAGAACTTCCCGGGGGTCGTGCCTGGCGCATTTCGGAGGCTTCGCTCGAGACGCGAATGCTCAGAATGCGGGGGAAAACTTCTGGAGACTATCAGGCACCTGGTAAAGCTGGCCTGTTGAAAACCCGAAGTTTGTTGGACTGCAAGGAACCGTATGCTATTCGTTGAGCGAATAGCGCCTACATGCTCTTGTTAATCCTTGTCGAAACAATTACCTACGTCTACTAAAGACTAATTGCTCTGCCTGGTAGTCTAAAGATCTGCAGGACCTCCTCTCTGCTATTCCGTGCTCTGTTTCGTCTTCATTGGCTGGGATGCTTTCGATTTAGAGTGCCGGATGTGGATGTCTGGACACTGACGGCCGCCTTGCATGCCACAGGGCTGCTGCAGCTTACGCTGTCATAAGCTCCTCTCTTATCGGCCTGCATGGCCCCCCACCAGAGGTCCCAACTCGCTAACAGTCATTTTAGCAGGCTCGCTCCGGTATCGGTCCGCTTCAGCTAAGTTTCCCTGAATTTGGTCACGCAGATCATAATGTCAAGTTGGTGCTCCGACTTGGCATCTGTTTGGTATAGCGGGGTCCTCGCGGCTAATCGTAATGAAAAGTAATATTATACAAGTTATATTCCAGCAACTCTCCTTCAACTCTCGTCTTGCGACATCTCGTTCTCCTCTTCGTCCTCCTCGTCGACGTCCTCATCATCTCCGGCACTGTCATCATCGTCACTGGCATTGTCGTCGTCATGAGGTATATCCTCAAGATCTGCGTCGTCCCCACCTTCATCTCCGTCTTCGTCCTCCCAATCGTCGTTGGCAGTCGTAACCTCGTCACGCGTCCGCCCGGTGAATCCCTGGGCTACGGCCTCCCTGATAGAACGATTGCTAAAAGCATTCCAGGTCTTGAGCTTCCCGTCGCTTCCGCCAGCCGCTAACAGTCCGCTAATTTGCACGTCCGGTGCAAACTGGGCAGCAAAAACTTTACCAACGTCAAGGTCACGACTCAGGAGCATGGACGGCTGGTCATTTGTCAAGTTCCACAATTTAACCGTTTTGTCCGTAGAGCCTGTTACCAGGAGATCTGGGGCGTATGAGTTGATATCGAAAGCGGTAATTTCCGAGTCATGGGCCTGAAGGGTCCACACAGCTTTGCCCGCTGTGCGCGCATCGAATTTGTATACGGCGCCTTGGTCAGTGGCAACAAAAAAGTCGTGACCATTAGCATGCCATAGTACGTTCTCTGCATCACCATTAACCTTGAAGCTGCGCGAAGCTTTGGCGACGTCGTCCGCACGCAGATCAGCTACTCGAGCATAGTGATCGTATCCACCACTCAAGAGGACGCTTCCCTCGACGGGATTCCAGGCTACGCTGCTCACCTTAGAAGTATGGTAATCGAAAGATTTGATAGCGCTGAGTTTGGTCAAGTCCCACAGCTTCACTGTCGTATCAGCAGAGCCACTGGCCAGCAGATTGGCATGCTGCTGGTTCGCAGCCAGCGAAAGAACAGCATCCACGTGGTAAAGCGAATTAGGCTGGCGCAGCTTCTTCTTCTTTTTTCCTGTTCCTTTTGCCTTGGTTATGTCTGCAGTTTTTGGAGCTTGCCCCAGGATGGCGGCAGGATAAATACCGTCGACAATGTCCAGGTCCCAAAGCTCGATCTCGGGTTCAAAGGTACCAATCGCGACAAAGTTACCACTTAGGTTCTCTTCTCCTGGTGTAGACCCTAGCCACTCCACGCAGAGAGGAAACGAAGGCAACATAATGTCATGGTGAACGTACAAGGCCGCACCAGTGTTGTCTGTAGTATCATCGTAGACATAAACTTCGAGGTAGGACACATCGTCCTCTGTTTTTGTAGCCAAAACCAGGTTATCTGTTGGCTGGATACGCAGCTCATCTCGCTCCTCTTCGACATCCTTATCTGTGGGCAGCGTCAAATAATGGTCGTCCTCGTCAGGAGCATGATAGGCGAGATTACGCACGTTGGCAATAGATCCAAGACCGACAGAGTCGCCTTCATTATCATAATCGTCGAAATTATATTCTTCCAGGCCATTCTTATCCGCTTTCGGAGGATTTGCTCCATCTTGAGCCTCTTCAAGCTCGTCCACAGCGTCGTCGATCTCTGTCTGGGCTAAATGAGCAATGCGCTCCGCTTCTTCGTCGTCCATCTCAACTTTCTTCGGGTACTCGGCGGCAGCACCGCGTGGCACCCATTTGATCGCAGAGAGCATCTAAAGAACGATTTACAGTATGAGCGACAAGTATAGAAAGGTGGAGCGGAATTTTATTAAAACTTAGCCTGGGTGCCTCGATCTGTTGGAACCCTGGCCCTGCCAAAAAAATTCCTGCCCCTGGCCCAGAGCAGAGAGGCACACTAAGCTCTTAGGCTTGGTGGACGCAGGTGGTGTGGAGAATGCTATCGGCCACCTCCGTCCTAGCTCCACCATGATAGACCATGGCAAAAGACGGGTCGTAGTTACCACTATTCGGCCACAATTACTCAAGTATTAGGCAATTTTGAACACTTTAACGTCAATCTAACGGTATTATAGACAATAATGGCACATTATGCTTTTAATACCACGCGTAGAATCCAGGGAGAATCCAATTTGCCGTAGAGGCGTACATAGGCAGCGAATCTGTGTCGGTACGTTTCACCCTATCAACCTCAATTCCTGCCTCGCGGAGCGCTGCTACAAGCGCAGGGCCGGTTTCACTGGTCTTGCCAAGAAGCCCATCCTCGTAGAATGATACCGGCAGGCTCTTTCCATTTGCCGTTGCCAGCGCTGCCGCCATGATAGGCACTAAGTCTTGAACCTCGCCACTGGCGAGGGTAATGTCCAGCCCCTTTCCCCCATGATCGGCCCAAATTGCCCATGCCTTATACGTTTTGGCTCCATAAACTGTGAACGGCTCAAGCTCCACGGAGCGACGATCGTATCTGCCACGCTCTATAGCGTACCGGTAGAGGCCCTCGTGTGGGAGTATAGCAATAGCTCCTTTGTTTGTGGACGAGGAAACTCGGTCAACCTCAGCCATGACCAGCTTAGCATGCTCAGGAACTGCGGCAAGCAGCTGCGTCTCGCTTAGAGGCTCGACGCCCTCGGGCCATTCCAGGCTCTGGTTCGGGAATACAAATGTCCAGCTTTGCGACTCAGTCCGCCGATAGCCAAATCGGGCATAAAAGTCTCCAACTAGTGACCACAAAGAAACAATTTCATAAGTACTTTGAATTTCTTTGGACAAGCTTTCAAGCAGCGCAGACGCGTAGCCTCTCCCACGGTACTGTTCTGGCGTGTATACGTTGGCAATCACGGCGTCTTTAACTGCCTTACCGGGCTGGCCAGGATATTTTACATAGGCAGGGCGAACTAAAGCCCTGGCAGCAGTCACCACGGCATTGCCATCGGGCCCATCCAAAACCGCCCACTCTCTCTGCTCTAGGCCTGCATCTAGGGTCACCCTTGCCAGGCCCGTCTCCCTGTCGACGTATTGTTCAATGCTGAGCGCCCGACGCCAGCCCACTGCATCATTGGCCCGCGCGGCCCGCACTCTATGCACATCGCCCGTTATTTCAACGACCTCGATTTCGTCTTGCTTCATTGCCTATCAAAATTGGCTCGATTCTACTCCCTGGCGTGGCAGAACAAGCTCAGTTCGGTGGGGCGAGCCATAGTTATATGTATGTGGCCTACCTTAACCCCAATAGCCGCTACCGAAACCCTGACAGTCGTCACCGCCCAATATGCAAGCGGGTCACGGATCAATTGACTAAATCCAGTTTCGAGACCAAAGCTGGGACTCTGCGTGCAGCCACCTGAGCAAACTATACCCTGGCAACTGTCGCTTTATGTCCCCGAGTGGTAAACTGAGGATGGCATTTTGCCTTCATCCCAGCTCGATATCGCATTACCCAAGCTATACTTCCCTTCCTCGCCCGTGCGGCCGACCTGGAAGGAAGATCTGCCTCATGGAGCGGGGAGAGACAATTATTTAGTCAGCGATCGCCTGCCTCGGCTCTCACCTCTTTACCAAGCTTCCCCCCCCCCGCCGTTTGACGTTCGACTTTGGCCCTGGTCTAGGGCACCGAAAAATTGGCAGATCTCAAGTGTCCATGTCGGATAATAGACAAGACAAGAGCTTTGAGCAGGCGGCTAAATCGTCCGGTGACGACAAAGCCACGAAGAAACCCGTGTCCGCTCATCATGCAGCTTCGGGAGAAAGCACGGCTACCAATTCAGCCACGCAAACACCACGGGCGTCGCAAGCTGTGCCAACGGCTACGGTCTCGGATACGCAGAGCCTTCTGGCTCGGCTGGCCAAAATGCTGGCTGTGGCTCCGAGCAACCCCAAAACAACCCCCAAACCTATTGATGAGTATAAGTTCTGGAAAACACAGCCCGTGATGAAATTTGAAGCAGAGGATGATGGTGACGGTGTGATTGAGCGCAAACAGGTGTCGGAAGTACCGAAAGAGCCTCGCAAACTGGCCGACGGCTTCGAATGGTCCGTGATTGATGTCAAAGATGAGAAACAGCTGCAAGAAGTCTATGATCTGCTGTATCACAATTATATTGAAGACGAAGATGAGCAGTTTCGCTTCCGGTACTCAGTTCCGTTCTTGAACTGGGCTCTCAAGCCTCCAGGCTGGATCGACGACTGGGCGGTAGGTGTGCGTGCCAGCACGAGCAAGAAACTGGTTGCGTTCATCAGCGCCATCCCGGCGACATTGAAAGTCCGTGGTAAGACCTTGCCTATGTGCGAAATCAACTTTATGTGCGTGCATAAGCAACTTCGTGGAAAGCGTCTGGCGCCCGTACTCATCGCGGAGATCACCCGGCGTGTTAATCTCAGGGACCGCTGGCAGGCATTGTACACTGGTGGAAATATTCTTCCTTCGCCTGTCTCCACCTGCCGTTATTTCCATCGCACTATTGACTGGGAAAGGCTTTATGATGTCGGCTTCTCTTATCTACCCCAAGGCAGCACGCCTGCTGAGCAGGTTGCCAAATTTAAGCTTCCTTCCCAGGTATCATTGGACGGTTTCCGTCGTATGAAGGAAACTGACTTGCCTCAGGTGTATGATTTACTGAAGTCTTATCTGGCACGCTTCGATTTGACTCAAGAGTTCACCAAAGAAGAACTCAAGCACTGGATACTTGGCGCTCCGGGCATTGTCGAGGCTTACGTTGTTGAGCGTGATAGCAAGATCACTGATTTCACCTCGTACTATGGAGTAGAGAGTACCGTGATTGGCAGCACCACAACCCCGCTCATTCGCGTAGCTTACTCGTTTTACTACGCAACCACAGCATCCAAGGGCTCGCCTGAGCTCAAGACTCGCCTCAAAGATTTATTTCAGGCCTCGCTCATCAAGGCTCGTGACCAAAAGTATGACGTATTCAATGCCCTGACTCTGCTTGACAATCCCCTCTTCCTCGAGGAACTCAAATTTGGTGGCGGTGATGGTCTGCTGCATTACTATTTATTCAACTACCGGACTAAGGCTGTCGATGGTGGAATGAGTAAAGAGGGGCATATCACGAAGCCTGGCGGCGTCGGTGTTGTGATGCTCTAAAAGGTGGACCTTGCTATTCGAAGTCATGCGTGGCTTGATCCACAAAGAACGTACATAAACTGGTAGGAGCGCAAACTTGCCCGAAGGGTAAGGAACCCAAATGTTTCTTTTTATCAAGTCACAGTTACTATACATGTTAAAATAGGGGTCGCAATACGTCGTTGAGGGTAGTATTCCAATGTCCAGTGTTGAAGCAAGTGATAAATTGATAGATTGTGCAGGACCGAGTGCCATGATCAACGCGAAGCTTAAAACATGCCTTCGATCTCGCCATCATCGTTGACTTCAATATCCATGAAACCAGCGTGCGTAGGCAACCCGGGAATGGTCATGATTTCAGCAGCAAGAGCATAGAGATAGCCAGCGCCCACCGAAGCCCGAACATCACGGATTGGCACGACGAAACCCTCTGGACGACCCTTCAGATTAGGATCGTGTGAGAGAGAATACTGAGTTTTGGCAACACAGATGGGTAGGTCTCCAAACCCTTGCTTGGTATACAAGTCAATCTTCTCTCTAGCCAGAGGGCTCAATTCGACACCAGACGCGCCGTACATCTTCTGTGCAATGGCGTTAAGCTTCTCCTCAGGAGATAAGCTCTTTGCATCGTACAAAAAGTGGAACTCCTCACGAGGCGCATTAGCCGCTGCAATTACGCCCTTAGCAAGATCCACAGCTCCCTTACCTCCCTCGGCCCAGTGGTTCGACACGATTGCGTCCGCGGCACCGGCTTTCAAGGCCTCCTCGCGAATAACCGCGTGCTCTGCTTCTGTATCGGAGGTCATTTTATTTATAGCCACGACAACAGGTAAGCCATAAGAGCGAGCATTCTCAATATGCTTTGCAAGATTAGTGCAACCAGCGCGCAGAATATCAACATTTTCCTCGGTGTATACATCAGGTAAAGGCGCACCAGGTGTGACAGCAGGACCACCACCGTGGGATTTGAGGGCCCGAACAGTGGCGACAATAACTACAGCGTCAGGAACCAAGCCAGAGGTGCGACATTTTATATTAAGGAAGCGTTCGCCACCCATCGTGAAGTCAAAGCCGGCCTCGGTGACAACGTAGCCCTCAGTTTCAGGATTACCAGTGCCTGCCAGCTTCAGGCCCACCTTATCAGCCAAAATGGAGTTAGCACCAATACTGATATTAGCAAACGGACCCGCATGGACAAGTACAGGAGTGCCCTCTAGAGTCTGCATAAGGTTGGGCTTGATCGCATCCTTCATCAATGCAGTTAACGCGCCACCAATGCCAATGTCGTCGGCGGTAATCGGCTCTCCTGACTTTGAGCTTGCGACAACCATATTACCCAGACGCTCCCGCATATCAGCCAAACTATTAGAGAGGGCGAGAATAGCCATGCACTCAGAAGCTACAGTGATATCAAAGCCAGTTTCACGCGTTTGGCCCTTCTCAGTAGGAGCCTGACCAATAGTAATACCACGGAGATGGCGATCATTGCAGTCAACAACACGACGCCAAGTAATGGTGGCCGGATCAATGTCTAGCCGGGCAAACTTCGCAATCTCTTCTTCAGTAAGGTCATCAGGATTTGTTTTGGCAATTCCCAGCTTTCTAAGACGCTTGAACATGCCAACGGAGAACTTGCGCTCACCCTTCTTGGCGGGTACGAGGCGCCGATAAAGCGGGCCATCTTTTTGAGTGTTCTCATGGAAAATACGGGTATCAATTGCAGCAGCCAGCAAGTTGTTCGCGGCTGTTATAGCATGGATATCTCCAGTAACGTGCAAATTGAACTCGTCCATAGGGATGACTTGCGAATAGCCACCGCCAGCGGCCCCTCCCTTAATACCAAATGTGGGTCCCATCGATGGCTGACGCACACAGGCAATGGCCATCTTATTGAGATGAGCGCCGAGTGCCTGAGCAAGACCAACCGTAGTGGTACTCTTGCCCTCGCCTAGAGGAGTGGGCGTAATACCAGCAACGAGGACATACTTACCATTAGGGCGACTTGACAGTCTATTAAGCACATCCAACTTGATCTTGGCTTTGACAGCACCATAAGGCTCCACCTCGTTGGGCAGAATGCCCATTTCCAGAGCCAAGTCGGTAACGTTCTTAGGAGTTTGAGCACGAGAAACGTCAATATCGCTGGGGACAGGGACCTTGAGGTCCAATGGTAGCGGGCGAACACTAGGAGGCCGGTTGATCTTTTCATAAGATCTTTCGGCAGCAGTAGCCACATTGTCGAGCAGCATAGCAACTGTCAAAGGTCCAACACCACCAGGTACGGGTGAGATCAGTGAAGCGACAGGCTCGGCTGACTTAAAGTCAACGTCGCCAACAATACGGTAACCCTTGGGACTCGACTCGTCATCGACGAAATTGATACCGACGTCAATGACCACGGCGCCCGGCTTGAGCCAATCACCCTTGACAAACTCGGGTTTGCCAATGGCAGCGATGAGAATGTCGGCGTTCCTAATCTGCTCCTCAATATTTTTGGATTTTGAGTGCAGAATTGTTACCGTTGCGTTCTCTCGGCGAAGCAGCGATGCGGCGGGCGTGCCTACTATGTCTGAGCGACCCAGAACCACGGCATTGGCACCCTCAAGGTTCACATTCGAGGTTTTGAGCATATGCATGACGCCCTTGGGCGTGCAGGGGAGGAATGCCGGCTTGCCGGCGCGCTTGGAAAGCTCGCCGCTGTTGATCGAACCAAAGCCATCCACATCTTTCTCCGGGGCCACTGCGTCCATAATGGCATTCTCGTCGATACCCGCGGGCAGAGGGAGCTGGATGATCAATCCATGGACCTTGTTGTCATGGTTGAGCCTCTTAATCTCCTCAAGAAGTTCTATTTCAGACGTTTCCTCGGGGAGCTTGACAACACTGAACGTCAAGCCAGCCTCCTGGGCGGCTTTACGCTTCATGTTGATGTATGTGCTCGAGTCTTTACGGTCGCCAACCTGCACCACCGTAAAGTTGGGCTCCGCGCCATAGCGCTCTTTGAGAGCAGCAAAGCGCTCTGCCAGACTCTTGCGAATCTCCTTTGCCAGCGCTGTTCCGTCAATAATAGCCATTGCCTTCTAGCGCGCGTCCTGGGCTCGGTGGGGTCAGAACCGAGTTGGGTTTAGTTCTGAAATTTCACGGGGCCGCTGGGAGAGGCCTGTGAGCGACCCCGGGTCTGACTCGGAGTGGCGCTGTTAGGGGAGAGTGCATGATGACTCATCATCGCTACATGTCTGACTACCAGCTGGATAGCGCCTCCGCCCGAAGAGCACATATGCCTGGAGAGTCGGGGCCTAAGTCACATGCTCGTTAATACGTCCATCGTCATGGCTATCATAGAATTACGTAGCATCAATAAATAGCTAGGCGTAGCCTTCAAGACGTGCAAGGAGCATTCGGAGAGCCGCACTGTCCTGCTGGGCTTGGCCATTAAGACTGGTCACAAAGGCCCGGACATACTTTTCAAAGGCGGCTTCATATTGCCCGAGAGTGGAATCGAGGAACACCATGAGGTCGGCACGTGTATATTGCATACCATCAGATGAGGAGATAGGCTCCATTCGCGCCTGCTCTTGTTCGGTCAAAATGGAAGGGTCGATCCAGGCTAGCGTGGTGTCATGAGACTGCAAAAACTGGCCATAAAGTCTGCCCGTGCGCAAAAGTTTAGCCTGGGCTTTAAGCAAATCAGCAGACGTGAGCAAGCATTCTTTCATGCACCTATCAAGGAAGGTCAAATGGTGATTGCGCAAGCCGTCCACAGTTTTAGACTGTCGCAGTTTGGCAAAGAATGGACGCCACGCAGCCTCGATAACATCCACCGTGCAAAAATATAGCAACTGCTCAAACAATGCAAAAATTTGAGCCCGGAGTTTCTGTGCCCGGTGCTTCCAGTCTTGCAGCTCAGGAACCGAGCTGCCGAATCTCCAGACAATGCTCTTAGTTTGCACTGTCCAGGCATCACCAAGAGTAGTGAGCACCGATCTGATACTGACAATGTGCCGAAACAGAAACTGGTACCGATAGATGGAACTCCGAGTGATTGCCAATGACAGGGGGAACGGGATCTTGAAGTCAAGCTGCAGAGCCGCCTGCACGGTGAATGAGCTGGTACCGCCATTGGCATCAGAAAGAGACGCTTCTAGCTCCACCGGATAGAATGCATTCCCGTTCATGGCCACTAGCTGCTCGGGCGTGACGCCTGATACATTGGCGATCTTCAGCAGCTCATCCAGCAGGGGCGCAGAAGCAAGGGAAACACGCATCTGGTCGAGAAAAAGCTGCTGTCCAGACATATTGCCCGGCTGAGCAACAGCCATATCGAGTGTGTACTGGAGTTTTGTCAACGAAGCTGTTTCGGCCGGTCGCTCGAGATCGTTGCCCATTGATTCCAAGAACAGTTGGAGAAAATCTGTATCATCGGTAAAAAAGGCGCGCTTGAAGGACAGAAGGCGTGCGTCCAGGTTGTGCTGATCTATCAACAGTTTGAGCAGAGCACGGTTCGCCGCGTGGTAGGCCTGCAGCACGGCCGCCTGGAGCTTTCCATCCAGAATCGAGGTGATCTCAGCCAAGTGGTCTGGAGTCCCCTCAAAAAGCTCTGCCAGAGCCGCGTCGCCACCGCACTCGCGGATGGTATTGAGATATTTGCCCGCGAGCAGGATTTCTGAAGCCGTGCTGCCCGTGGCCAGCACGAGGGGCAGAGTCTCGGAGGCGCGGAGAGTGTGGCGCTTTTCCCAATACTCGTCGGCGTAATCGGCGTGCAGCTCTGAGGGAGGCAGCGTTTCCGTCTCACGGATGAGGAACTCGTGGAACGGGTCATCTATGGCACCGTGGCGCGTCCAGGACCGCAGCATGGCGATGTAGGGCCGGGAAGCGACGTCGAGCAAGCGCTTAAGGACCTTGCGGGCCGGCGGCGAGCCGCTGTAATGGTCGAGGCGCTGGGACAGAATACGCAGCACGGGCCCGCCCTTTAGCAGGTATCCCGATCCCGAGGTGGGTGCCAGCATGTCCTTCAGGCCCCTCTGGTCGGCACCGTCCACGCTAGCGAGATAGGCGTCGACGGTGGCCGCGGCGCCGGCCTTCGCCTCGGCGAGCGCGGCGGAGCGCACGGCCTCGGCGGCAGCGACCAGGTGCTGCAGCGCGGCGTACGCGTGCTCGAGGTCGGTCTGGTGGGTCTGCACATGGAGAATCAGGTCGTGGAGCGACCACTGCGGGGTGCGGGCCAGCTCGGACTCGATGGCGGCCAGCAGCTCGGCAAAGTCGGCGGCGATGTGCCGGAACGCGCTGCCCAGCGCGTGATTGACGCGGCCCAGCTGCAGGCCCGAGAGCTCGTCCGCGGCGGCCACGAGCGCCGAGTGGTGCTTGGCGGCAGCGACGACCTCGAGGATGGCGTCGCGCAGCGCCGGGTCGAGCGCGCGCGCGCTCTTGAAGTCCGGGCCCGCGAGCCGCGACTCGAGCGCGGCCGGGTCGTACGACGGGGCGTAGCGGATGTACGAGCCCTCGGCGCCGCCCAGCACGCGGAGCAGGTCCTCAAAGATGAGGGCCTCCTGGATGGCGCGCTCGACGGGCAGCGGCGCCGGGGCGAGCGGCAGCGCGTCGCGGACGTCGCGAAACGGCCGGCCCGGCGTGATTTTGAGGCCCACTGCCGGCGCGCCCGGCACCAGCGACACGCGCGCGGGGTTCATGCGGTCGCCTAGGAGCTGCGGGCTGCTTCGGCTTTTTGGCTCGGACGGGAGGAAGTCTCTTGAGCCCAGCGAGGTGCGTCTCAAAAAGCTGGGGGGCAGTCCTTGGCCGTGGCTGCCCGCGAGCTGGGAGGGGCTGGGAAGCAGCCAGCGCTGGGGCGCCGATGGGTGGGTGGGTGTGGCACGCCTGGGCGGCACGCCTGGGTGGCACGCTGGCACGCTGGAATCTCTTGGGAGGTTGACCAAGCCGGGCCACCCAAGCTGCCCGCATCCTCTCTCTATCCCTCTCACACCAAAGTGGCGATGTTTCTGACCCGCAGTGAATACGACCGCGGCGTGTCGACGTTCTCGCCCGAGGGCCGCCTGTTCCAGGTCGAGTACTCACTGGAGGCCATCAAGCTCGGCTCAACCGCCATTGGCATCCGCACCAACGAGGGCGTGCTGCTCGGCGTCGAGAAGCGGGTGACGTCGTCGCTGCTCGAGGCGCGCTCCATCGAGAAAATCGACGAGATCGACCGCCACATTGGCTGCGCGATGTCTGGCCTGACCGCCGATGCCCGCACTATGGTTGACCACGCGCGCGTCGAGGCGACCTCGCACGCCTTCAATTTTGACGAGCCCATCTCTGTCGAGACAGTCACGCAGAGCGTATGCGAGCTCGCGCTGCGCTTCGGTGAGGGCGGCGACGACGACGATGAGCAGGTCATGTCGCGCCCGTTCGGCGTCGCGCTGCTCATCGCCGGCTACGACGAGAACGGGCCCCAGCTCTACCACACAGAGCCCACGGGCACGTTCTACCGCTATGAGGCCAAGGCCATCGGCTCGGGCTCCGAAGGCGCGCAGCAGGAGCTCCAGCAGGAGTACCACTCGGGCTTGACGCTGGCCGAAGCCGAGATCCTGCTGCTCAAGGTCCTGCGCCAGGTCATGGAGGAGAAGCTCGAGGCGAAGAACGTCCAGGTCGCCAAGGTCACCAAGGACCACGGCTTCCACATCTACACCGACGCCGAGATGACCGAGGTCGTCGCGCGCCTCGAGGCGGAGACCCCGGCCTCCGGCGCCGGTGCCGACGCCAATGAATCCTAAGGTGCCGACGAGTCCTAAGGTGAGCGGGCGGCGGCACCGCTCGAGCGTAGGCAGTTGTGTAAAAATTCCGAGGTAGTTAGTTAGACGGCAGGCCGTGTTCTAGTTGCGAGTTATTTCTACAAGCTAGCGAATCTATAGACGCTCAGTCCAGCTGAGTCGTGCTTCCGTCTGGGTGACATCCGCTGGGTAGCATGCGCTGAGTGCAATGTGCGGGGTGCCATGCGTGGGGTGCCGCACCCTGCCTGTTTACGAGTGCACTTTTGTTCGAGTGTGTTCGAGCCGAGTGTGTCCTGAATACACATCCTTCGAAATCGTGGTCGCGAGTCGTCCGGGCTAGTCCACCAGGTGCTCAAATTCGGGCAGCTCGCGAATCTTGCCCTGGAAGAATTTCTCGAGCTTGGTCGCGTTTTTGTAGTACGTCGTGGTCTCATTGTTGTACTTGTGACAGTTGTCGAAAATCAGCTTGCTGTCGTACACAAAAGAGTCCATCGAATCGTACTGGTCGCTCTCCAGCTTTTGTTCCATGGTCCCGAGATCCATGGGCTCGGTGATCACCTCGTAGTAGTCGGGCACGTCGGCCTTGGACACGGGGCTCATGAACGGCCACGCCGACGGATTGTTCCGCATCTCGGTGAGAATGTTCTGCATCACCGCAAAGTGACCCTTGCGCTTGGGCCGCCGCGCCAGCGCATCCATTTCTGCGGACCACCCGGCCTCTTTGATGCCCGGGATCGTAAGAGGGTCCAGCTCCACGGGCTTGTCGGGCGTCGCCTTGCGGAACGCGTCGACGCCCTTGTGCACAACATCTGTCTTGGAATTTTCTCGGATTTTTTTGTGTATTGCCACTTTCTGCAGTAGTAGGATTTTGCCCGCGTCCAGGTAGCGGATGCGCGGCACCATTGTACACTGCATGAGCGTGCCACCCTCGTAGTCCTTGATATAGCCCATCCACTGCTGCTTGGGCAGCGTAACATCTTTGGTGAAACCCTGTTTTTTGAAAAACCCAATCGCGTAGTTGTCGGCGTACGTCAAAAAGTGGTTGATCTGTGACGTGTTGCGCACATAGTCTTTGAAATGGTTCATCAAATGGGCCCCGTATCCACGCACCTGCTCCGTGGACGAAATGGCGAAAAATACAATCTCAGCAAACCGGTGCGGCTCAAATGGCCGGTATGCAATACCGCCAACCACCGTCATCGGCTTGCGCACCACAGCCACGGAAATGTGACTGCGGTCATAGACAAGGCGCGAGATGTACTCGCGCGGCATTTTGGGTAGCTGCTTCTGGAAAATGTTTTTCAGCCCTGTTAAAATCATGAAGCTCTCCTTGGATCCGTCGTTGTTAACTACACGGAACTCTATTCGGCCCTCGCGCTCTTCCACCACCGCTGGCCGCTCCCGATACGTGTACTCGACGCCGTCAATTTGGAAATAGAGGTTGTGCTGATCTGCGTCGTCCGCGCCGTCGCCAGCCTCGGGCTCTTTTTTGATTTCGTGCTCCAGGGCACCCTCCACCTCGTTTTCCACCTGCTCTGCGTCTTTTTCAGCCTCGGAATCCACCGCGGCCTCGTCGCTCGACGACTCGACCTTTTCCTCGGGCTCGGCGTAGCCGTTCCGGTAGTCCGCAAGCCGGGGCCTCTTCACGTCCGGGCCCATCGCACACTTTACAGTTACTAGTCTCGTTCCTGCCTCGGGATTCCAGATGTGCCGCGCCTTTCCTGCTCGTCTGAGGTGGACGGCGATTATTCGGGGCGGGTCGCATATGGCCCTAACCTCGGAGGCAGGTCCTGCGTCCAGGAAGCGGCCAGACAAGTGTTGGGTGGTAAGTTCTCCGGCAATAAACCAAGACTTCAGTGCTTAAACCAGCATGTATAGTATAACATCCACGTCGGTGTACATAGCTTGCTACTGCTAGGTTGTATCAAAGTAAGATTTTTTCACTCTGGAGTGGGTGTCAAACCCTGTCTACAATGCGACTATGTATAGATAATGCCTGAACCCACCGATGAAAACCCTAACCTGAAAGAGATCCCGAAGCCCCTTGTATAGCGCAAAGATTACTAAGTTATGACTCGCTCATACGTGCTAGCCCTCGTGCTCTCACTCCAGGTAGGGGTCCTTCCTAACACCGGGGGACAGCCACTCGTCCTAAAGTGAAGAAATTTCACTCTAATGCTATATAGAAACCGCATCCATTAGAATCGGGGATTCTACGATATGCGCTTGTTTAAGCCCATCGAGTTGACATTTACTAGCCTTCCGGAGCGTCCCACTCAAAAGCAAGCCATGCTCTCAATCGCTGTGTGCCACACGGTCCAGGCTAATTCGAGTACGGGCAGCGATCCTAAAAGTGGTCAGACGTGGGCAATAGTAATTAAAAGATTTATAGGAGAATTAGCAACTAAGAATATGGGCAATCTTTCAGATGCACGTAGCAACACCCCTAAACCAACCAACTGCTCGAAATACGCATCATAACTGGAGCACCGTGCGCGTGCGGCACCCATTAATTAGGTCATTGGAGCTTAGCTCCAGCAGCTGAAAGAGTTGCTAAGTCGGCGGTGTCGTTGATAGAACCCTTGATGGTATCCACCTATGAAGCATTTCACAAAAGCGAAAGACCGATTTATTAGCTACTTAGATATAAGGAAACAGGAGAAATGTTGGCCGCGGCTCCCTGGCCAGCACGTGTAGCAGCGCCTTGAATAAATCAGCCCAGCTCGTCTGCGGACCCAAAGCCAATGCAAAAAATGGAATATAGAACTCAGGGTGTGTCTGATCCGTCTCTCACTCCCGGAATTCAATGCACATGCAAGTGCGATCTGCTTTGGCGATGTGCTGCAGCTTCCCGTGTCAGGGCTTAATGTCCGCATTGGCTGGAGCACCATGGCGCTGCAGCCTGCTAACGGCCGTCCTGTGGGCGGAGTGCATCTTGCATTCAACGTCCCGAACAACCGATTCTCCGGGGCCGTGGCCAGGCTGCGTGCTCGCACGCCGCTGCAGACCAATGCCGAGGGAATTGACTATTTTGCCCTCGAAAGCAGTTGGCAGTCGCAGTCTGTGTACTTCACGGGACCTGATGGCCTGATCCTTGAACTGATCGTGCGACGTCGTCTGCCCACCAGCAGTTCTCGCAGGCCGTTTCGCGGCAGCGAGCTCACCTGCCTTAGCGAAGTGGGACTTCCCAGCTGCGACGTTGACACAGTTCGCACCCAAGCACGCGACAATTTCAGACCACAGCCCTTGAGCCCTCCCTCGTCAAAGTTTGCGCCGCTGGGCGATGATGAGGGTCTCCTCATAGTGGTTTGGGCCGACCGCCTATGGTTCCCTGAAAAAAGGGACTTTCCCAATGCCCAGGGCCTGCAGGTGCGCATCGGCAATGTTGATGGTAGCGGCGAGCTGCAAGATACTGCACTGGGATGGGCAGTGCAGGCATGATTTGGAGGTCGCCTATCACCGCCCGATCTGCAGGCCCCTGACTGAGTTTCCTTCAATCTATAGGTGGGCTGTGGCGATCGCAGGACCTGGCGCAAGGATTAGTGTTCGATAGTTATTCAGAGAATAACGCGACATACCTGCTGTCAACATGAATCCGGCTTGATTGAAAGTGATAGCTTGTTGCGAATAAGGGCCCGATAGTTGCTGCTGAATCTAGTACTTGTCGAAGGCTGTAGTTATATGTTCGAGTCCATCGCGCAAACTTGCAGCTTGAATGTCCCGAAAACTATATCATGTCCAAATTTAGGTGTGTTGCGTCCCGCAAGCGCCGAATCGGTAGACTCACTGACTCTCGCCTCCAGCCTATGAAATACAACCGCTGCTTCGTACTCGAAATGCATAACCCCATTTCTAGGGGCACCGCGGCGACCGTGTGACCCATCGCAACTACTTCTGCTAACATTTCCTGCTCCGGAATACGGTAAATATGCCCCAGCACCACAGCCCCGGGCTCAGAGCACTGGAATCCAACGAAAATTTCCCACTTGGCCAACCACACTACCGCCGTAATCGAAGCTGGGGTGCAAATCCTGTATAGCGTTCGGGAGGTCTCCATATCCCATAGTCGAAGACCTGCAGCCCCTGATAGGCCAATGGCGAGCAGGTTGGGTGCCCAGGGGCAGAAAGCAACGTTCCCTACCTGAGAATAATGATCGAAATTACGAGTATGACGAAATTTGCCATTTTGCAATTGAAACATAACCATCTTCCCATCTTCCCCAACTGCGGCAACTGTATTAGTTTGGTTGGAATCAAGCATCTTCCAGGGCGAGCCATGAATATAGCCAGGCGAGGAGCTCTGAAAGAATGTCTGCGTAGCACGTACAGTTGGAATGAGGTGGTGGATGTGCCCCGCATCATCTCCTACTACGAGGCCATCGTGGCAGGAGGCTAGGCTTGCCATGCAGGTGACCCCAGCTCCAACTATCACATACTTGGCCACCACGAGATCAAGCCGAGGCTCTATTGCAAGTATCCATCCATAGCTATAACCGATAATGAGCAGTCCATCGCCAGTGAAAGTCAAACAGCTCACTACGCCTGTGCCCGGAGGGAGGTCAAACTCCCGATATCCGCTCTGAATGGACCACGTACTCACCATGCGCCCGGAGGCTACGGCGATCGACTGGTCCACAGGGTTACTGGCCATAATTTTGATTCCCTCTCGGTCTCCATAATGCTCAGCATTAACAATTCCTTCGATTGTGCTTCTTAGCTGTTGCTTGGCTCTCCAAGCCGCTCGGCGTTTGCTGGGTGATTCTGGAGACGCTTTTAGGAGTGCTTTTACTGGGGATCTAGCGCGGGAGCTTTTTTGAGGTGACACAAAATCTTTGCGGCTTCCATGTTTTCTGCGCGGGGTTCGTGGAGTCGCTACTCCTTGGGAGTCATCGCCGTCCTTGTCAAAAATCTGTGCAGCCCTTTGGAATTCGCGCGTAATGCCCAAGCCATCGGCCTGTGTTAATTCTCGCGCCATTGGTGATGGGGGTACTGACTCTCTGTTCATTGAATAAACTACAAGTGACAACTTTTTGTCCGTTTGCATATAATAGCTTAGGTACATGCATCATGCATGGCAATCTGCATGCGAGTAATATCACGTACTTAGCCCTCCGGGCACCATGAGAAAGCTAAGTCAAGTCATCTTCGTCTTCCGAAATGTCAAGGTCCAGCTCAGTAGTCTGCCTTTGTAAGTCGCCGAGCCCGCTTAGCTCAGTGATGTAGGCCGGGTCATTAAGTGCCCTCTTAACAAATGTCCACCCTTGTTCTTCAAACGCCGCCACAACAGCCGATCCACATCCTGAGCAGCTTTTGAAAGCCTCGCCCTTAATTGACAAGGTTTCGCGACGAACAAGAAACCCACGAAGTTGGTGCGTTGCAGGGCCCAATACCGTGGGTGAATCTGCCGGTGCCTTTGTTCCTAATGGGTGCTGGGTGACCGTAGCAAAGAGTTCGACCGCATACCCCGACGCCAGCTGTGCTATTCCAGGTCGGGTTACCGTACACATTTGATCCAAAGTAAGGCGTGAAATTGAGTCCACAGGGGCTACCACGTCGTTACAGAAATAGCAGCCTAGCGTATCCGGGCCATGGTTCAGCTTGGCCCCCAAGCCGTGGCGCATGGCCAAGAACGAGTCGAATCCAATTGCGACATTGATAACTAGTTTCTCCATGGCTTGGCATATAACAGTAGGCAGCCACCTGCTCTCGCGGCTGTCCATGAGTAAAAACACTACGTCGTGCTTTCGAATCAGCTCCATCAGCGTTTCGTATTCTTGCCTTTGAGTTTCCTCATTCGTAATTGGATGGCCCGCCATGGGAATATTGATGGCATAACCTTCCGCGTTAACACCAGGGAAAATATCGATCAAGGCTTTGGCCGCCACTTTAGCCTTTGGAGCTTTTGATCTCGAGTCCTCCAGAGTATACAGGGGTTGTCTAACTGGATTAGAGTATGATACAGTCCCATTGTCTATAAATGTGATCTGCCGCACACCCCAGGCCATCAGCCCACGAGCAACGTAGCTTCCAAGAGTCCCAGCACCGAGAAGCAAACACTTTTTCTCCTTGACGGCGTCCAAATCTATGCTGGGCGCTGCTCTCCATTTCATGAGCTTGAGATTCAAGTCCACAGCCTGGCTAGCCAATTCCAACGGATCAGAAAGTGATGCCAAATCCGTGAATTTGGGTGCAAGCTTATTCTGGCTGTTGCGCTCCCAGCCTACCACGCCTTTCGTATCCTCTAGCGAGTTAGTGAGCACTAGGTGCAACCAGCGGCTGTACCGGGCAGATGTCGAAGCTAGCTTCGGATGGTCACGGAAGACGTACACGTCAGCCTCTTTGAAGCCTAAGTGCGCCAAAAGCGCAGAAAGATTCCGGACCTGCCAAGGTAAGCTGTCTACTACCGTACCAAAGTCGATCAAACCCACAACGGCTTTGCTCGCTCCTCTAAGCGTCAACAAGGGTTTCGTATTCCAGCCTTGATTGTCCCGCTCGAGAACGAAAAATAGACTCAACGCGTCACCAGACTTGGTAATTACATCGTTAAGTGTCAGGTCAGCGTCCGCCGTCCACTCTGCCTGGCTCAGCCAGCTGAATGATGGAAAAGCGAACCAGTAGTAGTATTTGTACTTTTTCAAGTTTGAGAAAGAAATGACTTGAAACCTCAAGAGCTCCACGGGGTTTAACAACACCTCGCCGCTCTCAATCTTGGCCGCCAGAGCTTTGGCCGCCTTCCTGATCAGCGCTGCTTTGTCCAGCTCTTTGAATGCTTCAATTGTGTTAACATTCCGGATCGTTCCGGGAAGAGCAAGGTCCCCCAGCAAGTCTGCAGGCTGTTCCTGTGGCAATTGTGTCTCAGCAGAGACGCCGAACCGTAAACTCTCACCCAATAATCGCAGTGAAGGTGGTCGCGCAGCCTGTAGAGCGAGGTTGACATAACCGATAAGCTCAATGCTTTCTTCCGACAGCTTTGCCTCTTCCAATTTATGTTGAGACAGTCTGGTAAAGAAACTAATATCCACGAATGACTTCAGTGGAGAGAAATACGACATCACGCACCAATTGTGGCAAAGTGTTCGAATGAACCTCGAGAGATGGATGCTCTGGCTGATCGGGAGGTGGGGCGAGCTAACTCCCAACGAGGAAATTAGGATGGAGCCACCATTTCTGTGGCCTACCCAGTGTGTATACGTAACCGGATCAGGCGCCACAGTGAGTAGGGAGCAAAATCGCGGGGGTGAGTCTAAGCCCACTTGAGCCGGGTGTTTAATCAGCTGGCGCAGCACGTTTTTCAAGCGCACTCTGGTTGAAAACGACTAGACATTGTCCATCATCTACGATTTGTTATTCCAGATCACGCTAGATTTGTCTTCTTGAGCCAATTTCAATAATATTACCCGCCAAGGTTGGCTGCACACTCGCTCAAGCATGGTCCTAACGTTTGAGTCCAACCATCAGTACAACTACGACTTTTCTACGGCCACTGTGGCGTACTTTAACAAATATCCGAATCCATATTCTCGACATGTGGCTTCTGTAGATACAGTGTCTTGTCAGGTTCACGGATCCGATTTGCTTGTTGAGCGGCTAATCCGTAAGACTGGCAAGCTTCCGAGAGTCTTGCGGCCTTTGTTTGGCCGCATCTCTGATGCCTGGATTCTGGAGACAACTATTGTGAACAGATCAGCGGGCACGCTAAAGAGTTGGGTGCGAAATATCGATCATAGGCACATTCTGCGGGTGGACGATAGATCCACGTACAGCGGCTCGGGATCAAACACGCTGGTGAGCCACAGCGTCACTTTCAGATCGCAGCTCAATTTCGGAATTAAGAATAAAATTGAAGACTGGAGTCGCAGGGCGTTTGCCGAAAGCCTCCAAGGTTCTCGCCAGGGTATGGCGCATGTTATGAAACTCATAAGGGGTTCTGGCAACACGAATAAATTATAAACTTTACGTCTCTTCCCTTAATGTATTTATTAAAGAACACAGTAAATTGACACCTTTCCGTCTTTTAAGTACGTTGCAGCTCATTCGCTCGTTCCCGATATTTTTGCTCGGTCCCGACGGCGAGGTTGTGTCCGCGGTAGAGATTCAATGGAAGTACAGTGCACGCTCGCGTTATTGCCGGTGTAGATATTAGAAACCAGATGCGGTAATTGCAAAGATTGTCGTCGAATAAAAGAGTCCAATGCACTGGAAGATTTAAATATATACTGATCCATGGGCAACACCAGAGCGTTGGCCCGCGCGGTGAGTCCATCGGGATAGAAAAAAGTACAGTTTGCGCGAGAAGGCAAACCAAAGGCCGAGATAGCATTTGAGGCACTTTTTTGCGAACAAGTTAAGCCTCACGGATAAGCTTTTCCCAAAACACGAGGCAGAATGAGCCTAAGTTTCTCGTAGTGCGACGCATTCTCAACCTAACGGATGAAATCCCTACAAAAAAAGAATATGGCAAAGGCTAGCTGATACCTTGGTGTTTGCTATCTCATGATGCAACATTTTAACTCCATACCTAGGCTCATTGGATGTGATCTGGGCTCTGGATCATGGGCACACCAGAGCTGCCTAAGTGAAGCAACCTGGAAAGAATAGGCTAGCTCAGCAGCTATTACGTGCAATACCAGATATATACTACTCAAAATAGTTACCTCAAAGGTTTGGTATCCCATTTTTTATCGACTGGTGTGTCTGAGCCCCGTCTTGCAATGCGGGCTATATAGTATTATAATCCGTGATTAAACCGGTCTCAATGTTAAGCTGACACGTAGAGCATGTTATTTCGCCTAGGCCCTTAGCGGAGTGCCGCCGTGCGGCAGGGCACCCTTGCGCGCATGCTTGCGCGAATTCACTTCTGTCATTATAAACCAGCGGCGCATTGCCTTTCCGGGGAAGGCATTCATCCTGCCAAGTGTGGTGAAGGGCGGGGAGCGCAAGAGGCCCCTTGTCGAGGGTGCAGGTAAAAAATTTTCTGAACGCATCTGGATGCTTGGTACAGATAAGCTAGAAGCAAGCTAGTAGCAAACCAAAAACAGCCTTGTGCGGTGACGCTGCGGGGAGCACTTGCATGGGACAGCTCAAGTGAGACAGCTTTGCAGATAGTTGTGCATGGCTCTCTGTATGGGCCTTATTACTGACGCAAATGTGGTGGTTCTAGATTGTATTCACTCGCCGATTCAGGCGGAGTTGCATTGCGGGGTCCTTTATGCGTAGTATTTGGCTGAACGGCCCCCTTGTGAGCTTCTGAAATATTAGCCGAAAACCCCGCATATGTCTGGCGTCTGCTTGCGCTGGGCTCACTCGCAAGCCCTTGGTACTGTCACAAGTCACAGATATGACAGATGCTATGGCAGTGGCTAAACAGAGAAGTGATTTCTTTTCAGCTTGCCTTTAATCGCCGGACCCGTGCTAGATCCGTAACGCGCACGGGATTGACAACCAGAGGACACAGACCCATTGCACCGAGGAGCGCCGTCTGCATGTTAAGCTTTCCTGCAGAAGAGGCCTAACCACCGACATGCATTGACCGTACCCTGACTGCAGGGGGGAAGTGGAATGCCCGCAGTGAATGTCGAGACCGGCCAGGGGTCAGCATAGGAGCACTGGAAGCAATTTGTACCCCTTTGAGGTTATTAACACGTTATATGTTGTCAGAATTTGCCGGGAACATGCGGAAAATGCTAGAGAGTTAGAAACACGGTTGTTGCAGCATGCATGGCCGATCCCCAGCTGTCACTTCCATCCCCGAGTGACTAGCGGTGTACGCAATGAGGAGGCGTCAACGCAGGCTGCGCACAAATTGCGCAGGGGAAACTGGCGTGAATTGAGTAGCGCACTGGCGCCAAGGAGCGTATGAGCAGAGCCGAGGGGTACCATTGTCGCCATGGGGTTGTGAAAATGAGGCACTAGATACAGCTGATTGGCCAGCCTCTACAGGTAAGTCCTTCTGACTATTCGAATATGCACGGTTTCCTGGATACCATAACGCAGGGCTAGCCCAACCCTGGACCAGTGTGCAAAGTTTTCGGTAGAAAGATTTAAGAAAAAGAGAGTGTATGTTTAGAGGGGCTATATACACGTTAGCATGTAGGCAACTTTCTTAAATACCAAACTTTCTTGAATTCCGGTCTGGCCTTCTGTCCTTGGCAGCTCGAATAACGTGGGAAGCGCCAGTTGATCCGCGTCTGCCACGGGACTGTATGGAGAACGAATCCCGACGCCGGAACAGGTCCGACGCCGTGCAGACCAGAGTGTTTGGCTGGCCTGTTGCCTGGCCATCCGAGAGATTCACAGCCACATACCAGAGCAGAATTCATCTATCTGCAAACACTTGACGGAATGCGCGACATCCTACCTCGGCTGGGGGTACTCAGCACACGAACAGTGTGCCTGCAGTCCCGGACCACCCAGGACTTTAAAAATGTGCGTGTGAAACAAGCGCCACCTAGGTGCAGCACGCAGATGGGACGCGTGCTCGCGATGGGCCAGTATCTGTCTAGCTCCAGGGCTTGGGGGTCGAATTTATGCATGGCCATAGGCTCGAGGGAGAGCATACTGTAATTAGCCCCAATACTCAGGGCGGTTAAGAAATACCAAGGGCAGGCTTGTGAGCCTCGCGGAGGTTGTGGGCAAGGTGCATTGGGCGGAGGCGTGGGCCGTTAGTTGCGTGTGACGAGAAATTGTGGTCCAGGCAAAACTAGAGTAGCCATGCTCATGCATGAACTGGGACAAGCGTAATAGCTATTTCTCACGAACCCGCCGCACCGCTCACCAGCAACGGCCATAGTATGCATGAACTAGTTCAAGCTCAGTGAAATAGTGGGTGGCAGCCGGTGGGACCTGCACGCAAAGCGAGGGCCGCAGGTTCTGTGGGGAATGTAGTCCAAATACATAAAACTTTGCCGACGATCGTGCAGATGGCCTGCAGCTAGCAGTTGAGCAAGGCAATCACTCCCGGCCGGCTGGGCATTGATGCGGGCTGGGGTTGGCCGACGTATTGTGTGCGGGAGAAACTCCACACCTTTGCTCCAGTCCCCGCTTTACGAGACATGCGGTATTGAATCACATAAACGTGCCGAATAGTTTAGATTTTGGCTCGGCAAAATCATCAGATACGCATTTACCGGCTGAAAACGCACGGTCCACAGGATGCGGCCGGGCGCGGGGGTAACAGTCATGCGATTGATTGCAGAGAGCCAAGTTCGTGCGTTTGGCCAAGCATGCCACCGGAAAAGCCCTGCCGAGACTCTCATTGTTCGGCTCTGACATGTTGAGCATGCTCGAGGTCAGGTTACGGGGAGACAATTGCTCGCATGATAGCGAACGCGGTCAAGCGGGTCTAGTGACTCTTGTCAAGATCCGAGATAGCGTTTGCCTGCACCCCAAAATCTCTGCGAGCCACGCCGCCCTTCCTAGCATCACGAAGTCTTCCCGGTGGTGGGGGCAGCGGCCGGGAGAATGCCTAGACCACTGAGCCGCTCACGGCCATATTCAGGAGACACGTTGTGGCTTGCTCCGGGAATTGAGAACATGGTGGAGGGGGTAGGACTGGCCTCCGCGTCTGGGCCACGCCATGCCCACGCATGGTCCACGCATGGCTCACGCATGGCTCACGCAAAGGCCAGCTGGCTATGGGCTGGGCCGCGAAGATCTGATCTGACAAGACGCATATCACCCACCTTACACACCCTCCGTGCAGCTAGGGCACAGGAAGCCCACAGGACCCTACAGAGAGTCTACAGGAAACCCACAGGCACGACTAATGAGAGGTTCCTGCACGCTGCAGGAGCTGGGGCATGATCGTGCAGGAGGGTCGGGGCGAGGGCCGGCCCAGCGAGTTGTCGACTCATGCAACTAAAAGCGGGCACGATAACGTGCCCCCGTTGCACGCAACGACGACCGGCGTCTGATTTCGACAAGTTTGCCAATGGCAGGCGCCGCAATACGTGCCGTCTCTGTGTTGCCGTAGCTATGACGCCGCCGAAATCCTTCGACCTCCATCCCCAGCGGCTCAAGAGAGAACGCGACGTTGCGGCGACCAGGGACGCTCCAGACGAGCATTCACAAAACAAAGGCCCTCTACCCCTTGCGGCCCCTCCAAAGCACGCGGCCCGCTTGGAATCCGCAGACGGTTTTCGCGTGTTTGACGCGGGGGCCGCCAATTACCACGGCCCTTCCACGTCGCCTGGGCCAATGTCGCTCGGTGCCGTGGCCGCCAGTATGGAACCCGGTGTGGCCCAGGTGGGTGTTATGCCCGGACACACGTTGGTACCGGGCCATGGTACGCCCCGGGGCTCGCTTTCCGGGGGTGCGTCCGGCGCTTCGCCGTACGGGCACTCGCACGCTCGCCCACAAGCCCAGCATGGTCTGCAAGGACTTCACCAGCCCGCAACTCCTACTCCGGCGCCTCAATCGCACGCCCAGGGTAATGCGGACCACCCCGTACGGCGCCACCATCACCGTCACTCAGCGGCGGGCCCAGGCTCGTCTGGTGGTCGCGCAAGTCAGACCGATACGGAGCAGCAAGCACAGCAAACTCAGCAGGCGCAGCAAATGCAGCATCCGGCACCCGCTGGCCAGCTGGGCCCACTTCCAGCGCCGGTACCATTGCGCACCGGCCACCAGCAGGCTCAGGACAAGCCATCCAAGTCTTCTGATGGTAGTAGCGCAGTGACGGTCATGTCCCCGAGCACGTCTGCCACACCCGCGGAGCTTCTTAGCCCGAGTGCCGAGAAAAAAGCAGGCCCACTAAATCGGGCCATCATTATGAATCCCCGGAATCCGGATCAGGAGGATGCGCCATTGTCTGGCTCGTCTGACTCTCCGCAAACTCACCTTTCTTCGAGTCATAAGCGCGCTTATAGCGAGGTGGCGGAGTCGAGTTCCGCATCAAAAAGGATGTCAGCCCAAGCGCTGCCTCCTCCTCCTCGTTCTCCTTCTCTTTCTTCCACTTCTCCTTCTGCTCGGCTTCCTTCGCAAGTTCTCCAGCATATTTCCCTCCGAGAACTTGCCATCACATATCAGCATGAGCTTGACCCATTAGAGGCCCAGCTCGTCAACACGGTCTACATGCTTCTTGAAAAGCGCCGAGAACGCCCAGATAGAGGCTGACTTACAAAACAAATGCATGAAGCCGCGGGACCCGCGGGCCCACCAAGCTGCCCTGAGTGTACTGTATATCTCTATCATCTTACGGCTTGTTGACGCAGCCCAACGCTCTTGGTGATACCAGTCGCTAGCGGACATCGAAGCTTAATCTATATTTGCTTATTTGCTCAGTTCCCTCACTACCTCGGCTGAGGGAGCCACGTATTGTATACGCACGCACGCGCATACGCCAGGGCTATTTTTTATTGCTATGTGGCCGTTCAAGAAACGGCGCCCCGAATATGAGCTGGTTTCCCAGGCCAGGAAGAAGTTGCGCCAAGCACAGCCGTATCTGCTAAGTTTGTTAGCGCGCGAGTGCACGCGTCTTCAAAATATTATTGACGCATACCAGATTGAGGATCCACCAGGTGCCGATTCGGCTTTGTCGCAGGACGCGCAACCTATTTCGTCTGTTGGGACTAAGCACACGGGCGAATCGACCATTCTGAATATCGCAAAAATAATGATTGCCGCGGGCAATTACTATCAATCCTTGAAGCTTCAAGCCAAACCTTTGCACGCCGCAGCCAATAGAGCCACGCTACTCATCGAGTATCTCAGCCCGGTGAGCACGCGTGACACCACATTTCCCGCCATCTGTTGGAGGACTTCTAAGGCACTTTCCCAAGAACCCGTCAACTCGCCCTTCTATTTTGTTCAAGTTTCTGAGCTCCTTCATGTGTATATCTACCTCATGCACCTGATGTCCGAGGGCTAGGGCTTGGCCCTTGAGGCTCAATGGTCTTGTCAGCATCCGTCCTGGCTCAACGCACAAGTGGGCTGTTATGTAGTCTTACTGGATTTGGCAAAATTCAGTTGTTATTTTTCATTGGGAATACTTTCACAAAATGGTTCAGTTCCCACTGTAAATTATCATAGAGCGCCTGTACTATCGCTAAAACTATCTGAGTACGCCTATTGTACACATTTTATCTCCACTCTGGAGCCCCAGATGTGTGACTCTGTCGCGTATGCGAGTTCATGCAGGGTGGGCGCATATCACGTCGCTTGCAGCGTTTTGAGTGTCCAAGGTGCTTCTAGAGAAACCTCCCAGCGAGACCGATTTAAGCCATCTCTCCTGCCACATTAACGCCAAAAGATCTTGCATTTTGTGCCTTTAACTGTTCCTCTGTCATCTTCTTTCTGCATTTCGCTGTAGTTCACAAGGGCTACTTACCGAGCTCAGCACAATCATGACCCAAGTGCCTGTTCTGAAGAAGAAAGCCACAGAAAAGGCAGACTCTCACAAGGTCCTTCCCACGTCTGTATGCTCCAACATCGAGGGCCCTGAGAAAGTAATCCAGCAGGCGTCGACGGAAACCCAGGCCTTAGAAGGCTTGACGGATGAGGTGTCCAAGCTGAGTTGTGAGCCCAGTAAGGATGACACGGATACGGATACAGCAATGCCTCCTAAAACCGTTGATGAAATGGGACAGCAACCATTAGAGTCTGTAATGGCCACTTTGCCCCCCACGTCCAACATTACGGCCGGGGCAAAGAATGACCATTATCGACCTGCAGCGTGCATCTTTGTTGCCGGTCTCAGTGAAAGTTCGAGCGACGACAATTTAGGCACGTCTGTTAAGGAGCATTTCCGAAAATGGGGTACCATCCAGTCAATTAAAGTCTTGCGTGATGGCCGAAATCACCCCTACGCATTCGTGCAGTATGAAACTACGCAGGAAGCAGAGGCTGCTCTTACAGAAGCACATGGCACGACCATAAATGATGATGCAATCCGCTGTGAACCTGCTCGTGTGAATCGGACCGTGTTTTTGGCTCCGGCAATGTGGTCTCCGCCACCTGATCAGGCAGACATCACCAAGCTTTGTGAGGAGTATGGTGAGGTCGAAAAGGTGGTTCAGTACTCAGAGCCATCGCTCAGTTGGTTCGTCCAGTTTGCTCTTCGAGAGGACGCAACAAGGGCATATGCAGCGCTCCGCTTCAATCGGGCGATTATGGTGATGTGGGTCCAGAATTTGCCGCGAGAGCGACCACTCTCCAAGGCTGCGCATACAGTCTTTGTGGGCCAGCTGAGCCCGGAGACCACAGAGGAGCAGCTGCTAGAAAGATTCAGCGAGTATGGGCCTATAGCCGGGGCCAATCTTATCAAACGCAAGGGAGGAGATCTCGGCAAGGATTCAAACTATGCCTTTGTCGAGTACATGACGCTGGAGGCGGCCATGTCTGCAATCAACGGGGCAAACCACACCACATTTCTTGGGCACACCATATTTGTGAACCAGCGTATTCCTCGCGGAGAGCGTGTGGCCAACCCATTGTTGGCGCCCCCTCCAGCTACCGTGCCTGTTAACATGTACTCGCCCGTTTCGAGCCAGTTGGGAGCTTCAGACAAAGGAAGGATGCGTTTTCCCTCGTTTAAACCACGGGCTGAGGCTCGTTTCCATGATAGAGCCACCTACGACAGATCTGGCTTAATGGACACCGGGCTAGCCGGCGGTTCTAGCCGCTCGGGAGGTGAAGAATTTGTTAGAATGGGCCACCCAGGTTCACCGCAGGCCGAAATATTTGATCAGGAATTTGGAGCACCGCCTGTTTACACTCTGGCCCATTCAGGAAGCAAACGCGTGGGTCAAGTCCACCCCTGGGCCGGTTCTGGCAGGTATTCTGATATGCAAGCCGGAGTGGCGCACATTGGTCCCACTGGACGCGGAGCAAGGTTCGCAAACAATAGCGGTCGCTTCCGGCCTAGGTATGCCGGCGCGCGGCAGTTTCCTCAGGCTCCTCAAGACGAGCCCCGTAACCAGTCGGCCTCGACCCGCCACGGCCATCCTGCGATGTATTATCAAACACCGTTCGGAATGCTTCCGGTAGATGGGTACTACTATGGCAGCAACAATTGAGCCCGTCGTCCTATCCGACCATACATCTGGCTCATTGTGAAAAGCTGGGCGTGAGCGCCGAACTTACTCTTGGTACGCCCAAACCATTCGTTCACCCACCTAATTCGTTCGTTGCATATTGTTGATAGTATTGTATTTTCCAGTCGTACCATAGAGGAATTCACGTATTCTTGCGCGAGATTGACGGTGACGAGCTGATACAACATCTCGCGTGGCTAAGGTTCAGGTCTATGCGTGTTGACGCTCGAACCTGGCCAATCGGCGGTAGCGTAATGCTAGGGCGTACAATACGAAATTTCTGGGCGTTGGCATCGGCCAAATATGGGAAAATGTGCACCAGTCGAGCCCGGAGGCAAATTCTCTCAACGTACCACTTTCACTCTTGAAGGAGACGCAGATGACTCCCTGCCTAAAGCAAGGCGTGGCTCTTTCCTAGCCCTGTCACTGCAACCAAAGGCCCTGAATGTCAGGTAGACTGCGGTTCAGGGCGGGCATTGAAAGCCATACATTGACAGCCCGTGGTTTCAGTTAGATGGCTCAATAGCCCAATTACACGAGAGCTTTTCCCATGCAGCGAAGGCGATTTTATTAACGGCCTCCACCTTGCAGGCCAGCCCCCGTCCTGTACTGAGGTCTTTTGATCGGCTGCCAGAGTGACGACGCAGCTAGTCATGCAGGTGTTCGTTAGGTTAGTAGGCGGGAGGGGGGAAGGGAACGTCACGCGTGCAGCTCGCGTTGTCATCCCCCGCTCTCGCCGCCAGATCACTCGCCTTGCTCTTCCGCCTGGCCCTGAAAACAAGGGCCGCTTGCTGGCTGTGCTGAGCTCAACTCCCAGGTAGCAGCCCCAGCGTCGGGGGCTATCTCCCAAGGCGGGGTCAGACCCAGACTAGAATCACCCCACCCCACACATCCAGCGCACAGAATGAACTGGCCACCGCGACCCGGAAGTCGGCCCGGGAGCATCCGATTTCGGCGTAAAAGTTCAACAGGGGGTCGCCAGTCTGATAGCGGCGGCAGTGAAGAAGAGAGTTCGGCTGCACCTGCGACAATTCCGCACATGGATGTGTTTTTGGATGACCAGCTGCCTGGTGAGTACTTCAAGCAGGACGTGCTCAGACTGATCCGCGGGCTCCACATTCCCAAATGGAGCGCAGTGACTGACGATATGGCCGAAGATATAGTCCTGGAGCGTATCAACGGCGCTCTGACCAACAGCGTTTACAAAGTCATGCCTCCCCCCTACGTCAAAGAGCGCATAAAGCGCGAGAACGAGTACCGTGCGTATCACCACAAAGTTCCTGCGAACCTGCTCTTGCGGGTGTATGGACCTCAAGTTCATATGCTTATTGATCGGGAGAAGGAGCTGGCTACCGTGGCCCAGCTCACACAGGTCAAGATCGGGGCTAAGCTGATGGGTACCTTTACCAACGGGCGCTTTGAACAGTTTCTCAACGCCAAGCCGCTTTCGCGTCAGGATTTGAGGAATCCGGAGATTAGCAAACTCATTGCCAAGCGTATGCGCGACCTGCACGACAACATCCCCATCACCGCCAGCCAGCGCCGGGACGGCCCGCAGGCGTGGATAATGGTGGACAAATGGGAGCCAGCGGCCCGCGAAAAGTTTGTTCAGCTGGACAAGGGCACTCCTGGAACGTCGTTAGAGATCCTCACCACGGACGTCGATCAGTTTTTTACCGCGTTCCGTAAGTACCAGGCGTGGCTCGGCAGCAAGTACCATGGATCAGACACGCTGAATCAACAGTTGGTATTTGCCCACAATGATACGCAGTATGGTAATATCCTGCGCTTGGAACCTCCGCCCGGCTCACCCCTGTTGCGGCCGCAGAACGAGCATCGCCAACTCGTGGTCATCGACTTTGAGTACTCGGGTCCAAATACCCGGGCATACGACATTGTGAATCATTTTTGTGAGTGGATGGGCGACTACCACCACCACGCTGAGCCTGCGCATATTTGGAAAGATCACTACCCTTCGGAATCCGAACAGATGACTTTTATCAATAGCTATGTCGAGCACGGATCCCAAGATTTCGACGAAATTGCTATGGACAACGAGGCGCGCCATCTTTTTGAGCACGCCAAGTTCTGGCGGCCCGCCGTTTCCGCGTTTTGGGCCATCTGGGGCGTGATTCAAGCGCCGTTCCTATCAGATATTGAAGAACGCGAGGAGCTGTTGCGCCGTAACGGCAGCTACGACTTCACTGCAGCGTCCCCGGACAAGCACACTGACAGCATTGAGCTTCAGGAGGACACGTTCAATTATGTGCAGTACTCGAAAGAAAAAATCGAGCTCTTCTGGGCAGACTACGCCGAGTTGAAGATAGAGTCGGAGTCATAGTCCCCCCAGGGTCACCCGTAGCCGAACACAGCTGCTGGTGGCAAACCTGCAACACCGCTAGAAACTACATGCTATAGAAATTCCATAATGATTCTTTTTACTGTAATGCATCTACAAATCTGGTAGCCGCTCGAAGCACAGGGTCTAAGCAAGCAGCATCTTGCGTGGGTCTTCAATGTACTCCTTAACCAGGCGCAGGAATGTCACAGCCTCACGGCCGTCGATAAGACGGTGGTCGTAAGTCAGGGCCAGGTACATCATTGGACGGATCTCAACCTTCCCGTTCACGGCCACGGCGCGATCCTTGACGCCGTGCAGACCTAGCACCGCCGACTGAGGCATGTTGATAATCGGGGTACCCATGAGTGAGCCGAACACACCGCCGTTGGAAATAGTGAATGTGCCACCAGCCATATCCTCCATGCTCAACTTACCGTCGCGAGCCCTGGTGCCCAAGCGCACAATCTCCTCTTCAAGACCAACCACGTCGCGGCTCTCTGCGTTGCGTACAACCGGGGTTACCAAACCCTTGGGCGTGGCCACGGCGACAGAGATATCGACGTAGTCGCGGAAGACCATATTAGTGCCCTCGATCGAAGCGTTGACACCCGGCACCTCGCGCATGGCTAGAGTGCATGCCTTGGAAAACAGGCCCATGAATCCAATCTTCACGCCGGTGCGCTTAAGCACCTCGTCCTTGTACAGCTTTCGCAGCTCCAGCACAGACGACATGTCGGCTTCCTGGAAGGTCGTGAGCGAGGCGGCCGTGTTCTGCGATTCCTTCAGACGCTCGGCAATACGCAAGCGCATACGGTTCATCTTGACAACGTTCTCTTCGCGGGAAAACGCGCCAGTGGACGGGCGGGGAGCATGCTCTTCAGCAGACTTATCCTCCTTCTTGGGGGCCGCAGCAGGCTTATCCTCCTTTTTGGGAGCGGGGGCCGCCTTTTCCTCTTTCTTGGGCGCAGCAGGAGCGGATTCCTCTTTCTTCGAGGCTGAATCTTCTTTCTCCGCGGTTGAATCCTCTTTTTTCGAGGCCGACTCCTCCTTCTTCGGAGCTGATTCTTCCTTGGCAGGGGCAGGCTCGTCCTTCTTCTCTTCCTGCTTCTCCTCTTGCTTCTTAGCAGCAGCACCACCCTCGCCAGGCTCAATCTTGAATAATGGCTGGTCCACAGAGACTGTGTCGTCCACCTCGGCCAGGACCTCGGTGATTGTGCCGGCCAGCGGCGAGTTGACAGGAACATCGATCTTGTCCGTTTCGATAGAAGCCAACTCCTCGTCAACTCCGACCTGATCGCCAACATTCTTGTGCAGCGCCGTTAGCGTACCCTCCGTAATGGACTCGGCCATTGGCGGCACCTTGACGGTCTCGGCGTAGCCGCGGGCCAAAAACGGTGCCCGTGCCAGAGTGGCGGGCTGCAGCGACGCCATGCTGGGCCGTGTGGTGGCACCAGAGAGGGCCGGAAGAAATTTGAGAGCAGTCGACGTATGTAGTGAAGCTGCACGGACCGTTGAAAGCCGCGCAGCCTGCCTAACGGCGGTAGTGCTGAGGCCTCGAATCATTGTTGCGATGGATCGGATGAGTAAGTCTCTGAAGCCCGGTCCAGCTGATAAGTCGATTGGTCGTGTGGAAGCTTCTAGGGTAAGGGTTTGCATCCTGGGGAAATCTGCCGCCCGGTCCCGTTCTATAATACAGTCTGGCTGGCACCCTTGCATAGAGATTTAGGCCAAGAGCAGATTAGCATCAGGGGGTGGAGGCCTCCTTCTTTTCAGTAGCGCTGCCTCGGTCTAGGACTAAAGATACATAAATCACCGAGCCTACCAGTAGCAGGCAGCAAGAAGACCAAAGCTCACATTATTGCCGGCAGGCATGGGGCTCGACAGCACCCATTTGAACGTGGGAGATGAAACTGCCGGGCAGCAAGGTACAAGGCTGATCTCTCTGTTGGCCCTGGCATGTGGTTCGAATTGTGACTCCAGTTATCAAGATGCCAATTTCTATTCTTAAGTTCCCGTTTAAAGACAGGCAGGGAGACACCACACGTACTAGTACTGCGCCATACTATATACAATCGGGTAGCACGGCCATTCTCAGAATTTGTGAGGCAACTTGAGATCTCTCCCAGTGCCTGTAGAACTTCCTGCCGTTGACGCACACTGGCGCGAATGTTTCCTTGCCCCTCCTGCATGTGAGTCCTTCCGATGCGAGTTAATCGAGTTAATGATCTAATACCTAGATACCCCGTAGTTTCTGCAAACAGCAGTAGTGTTCGCTGGCAGGTTGCAATTGCAATTGAGAGCGCGGCCGATTTCTAGAAGGTCACAGGCGCTCACCGGACCTTCAGACAAGCTGTTGTTGGTATATTCATGGGGGCTCCTGATACTTCAATGCACCATCACACAGGTGAACGGGCCCGATCCAAAAGGTTGGATTAGACTTGCACACACTGCCCCTATACAGTACTCATATGACAATTGCATGGATTGCCGCCACGGGCCTGAGACAACCGGTCGCCCGCGACTCCGGCAGGAATGGGTGGGCGTTAGCCTTGACCTCCAAAGTCTTTCCCATATTAGAAGTTAAGGCTCGTAGAAATGTTCATTCGTAGTTGACAAAATAATTTAAATTAGGGTATATTATTGCACCTAAATATGAGAATGACCTGCCAATTGCTGTTGGTGGCCGTCCTGACCAGTGGCAGCAGACTTGCATGTTCATGCACGGTTATGCAGGTCTCATGTTTATGAAGATCCCGATTGGGATAGGTGATGCAATAGAGATCTGTTTGGCCATGGCCCGATGGGGCCGGGAAAGATCGTTTATAATCTCAAAGAAAGTATTATCCGGTTTCTCTTCTCCATCGAAAGAACAATTTGCTTTTGATAACCTTGTGATATTGCCGACAATCTTGATTTTGACCATCGAGTTTGTGCGCTAATAGAGGTAACTGTCCAGCACAAGCATCTGGAGAACGACAGAAACTTCAAGCTGCTCAACAGATAAAACATACAAGCAGCCAGAATGGCCTCTTACTGGGCTCATGGAGAAGCTTCGCCACTAGAAGATTTCGCAGCCCGGGGACAGTTTCCCCCCGCGTCCCCGGGGCGCGAAAACTTGTACCACTACCATCACGAGCACCACCACGGACATCATGTTCAAAATGGCCCAGGAACACAGTTCGACTTGGAGACTGCATCTTACCAAGGCTCTGTGCCACTGCCTAGCGAAGAGTTTGAGCCTTTCCTTACAGACTATGCCGACTATGATCATGTCCTGGAGCAATCAATGAGCAGCATACAAGATCTGGGTATAGGCCAGCCGCTGCCTCAATCTGCTCCATTTCCTGGATCTGACGATTTCACATTACTCAAACCCGCAATGGTCAACAAATACGCTTCTGGAACTCACATTCTCGCGGCTACACCTCCATCACAGCGAACGCTCCATCCAGCACAACTTATGAGCTCGCCGATTCCAGCCAAGCCAAGATTTTTCCCTGCTTCACCAGTGCGACCACCACCTCCACCAATGACAGACTATGAGAGAGACCTTCGGGATATACCGTCTTCTCCTCCTAGTAGTCCGCCGCCTGAGCTAGCGTTAACATCCGAGCCCGACCCCTTGGGGATTCAGGGCATGCCCCCATCGTCTTCTGGGTATCTTCATGACGGTTTGCATGCTCCTGCGTACTTGTCAAGCCCTCCATCTTCTCCACATGGGGCAAATAGGATGAGACGCTCGCCCCTAATTACGAATGGAGCCTTGGATTGGCAGCCTATTCTCACAATTCCTGAGGAAGCTCAGGTCCACAGTGAGCAAATCATTCGGAGCCAACACATCGCCGCTACCGAAAACAGGAGTCGCCGGAAATCATGCCTTCCTCCAGGAACTGTAGACGAGTTCATTGGTGGTCCTAATGCTAATGGTGACTATCAGTGCTTGTATCCTCACTGCGGGCGCCACTTTCGGAGGCGGTACAACCTACGTTCGCACATCCAAACTCATTTGAGTGACAGGCCCTATGAGTGCGAGCATTGCGATGCTACATTTGTTCGTCCACATGACCTAAGGAGACATGCGCGGTGCCATAGCACGGCGAGACCATTCGTCTGCCCCTGCGGTAAGGGGTTCACACGGATGGATGCTCTCCAAAGACACAGACAGCGTATGATCTGCAAAGGCGGCATTTCTGCGGAAGCATTGAAGTCAAGATCGCCTAGGTTAAAGCAAGAAGTTCATGGCGATTCTGAGTTTTCAGACTCAGGGACGCCCTAAATTTGGCGTTACAAAGGCCGCCGTGTATTTTATGTTTGGTTATTGCTCGTTTGCAGACTCGAATTTTCTAGCAAGATCCGTAACTCCAGTATTTAATTTTCACAAGTTTTGCGACAAAAAGTTGGTAGAAGATAATCAATCCAAAATGAATAACTACGGGCACTTCTACTGATGCTTCAGTAAGGGATACCATTTGTGATCCGCTGGAACTCATCGTAACCTTTAGTAAAGTTGGACTCGTAGCTCTTAGAGATCAGACTGCGCATGTACTGAGCCGCTTCTCGTTCAGTCTTCCCCAGGACAAACCGGCTACGGAATTTCTTGATGGTATCACCCTTGAAGCAAGGCAGACCACTCTCAATCATAGGGCCGACCATGCGGATCAGGTCCTCAGCATAGACGCGGCAGGCAAGGAAGGCCTTAACACATAGCTCCTCGAACCAGCGGTAAGGCTGAGTGCGCGGCGAGCCACCCATTACAGCAACCATTTCTTTAGTTAACTTAAATGGAACGGCCTCGAACTTCACTCCACCAGGTACCAGGTCGAAGATGAAACCAAAATCGATGTGAATAACATGTCCATCATCGTCGTACATGATATTACCATTATGCCGGTCTTTGAACTGCATCAAGAATGAAATCACTGAGTAGGCAGCCATGGACTTAACAAAGTTGTTTCGAGCACGTTGAAAGTCAATGCTGTCCTCGCCTCCGTGCTTCGACACGTACCACTCGTACAAACCATTTACAGCCTCGCGGCCAACCATATCACGAGAAACGGAATTCGGGAGCACGTCAATTACACCTGATCCTGGGCCAGTAGCAGTGACCTTGTACGGGAAAACGAATAGATCAAGGCCAGAGTAATTGAAGATACTCCTGAAGACGGAAATTATCTGGAGGGAGAGTAGGTCTTGACGACAATCGTCCCCTATCTTGAAAATAGCGCCCTGCCACACATCGATAGTGGCAGTGCGAGCGTGGTGTTCTTTGTCAATCTCTGTAATCTCTTTGCGAATCTTGAACTTAGCCAAGAAGGGCGCCTTAGCGTGTGACTGTAAAGGCCTTCCACTTTCCCGATCAATATCTACAACGATTCCAGTCGGATTGGACGGCAGGTATGCACCTTCAGGAACCTCAATGACAGCCATTTCTTCGTCGATTTTAGCTTTCTTTTCGGCCTTAGGCTTTTTAATGTACGGCTTCAGCTTACCAGAAATACTAGTCACCTCATTGAAGAAACCAAATTCCGTCTCATAGTAGGCACGTTCATCAGGGGTGAAATGATCCATCATACGAGATAGCACACGGTCCAGTGCCGGCTTCATAGAGTCAGGAATTTCCGCCTCATCGTCTTTATACGAATTGGCCAAAATGTTCCAGATGATTTGGTGGGCAAAGAGTTGAGAAAATTTAGCAGCCTCAAGAATGTACTCCTCAACGTAACCACCAATATCATGGCGCAAAGATTGGACAATATGGGGAACATAAAAAAAGGCAACTTCAATCGGGTGAGTTTCAAGCGAGCGCATAGCATATTGCAACAAGAATGAATCGGCTCCAAAGCTAGGTGAGAACAAGTTGATACTCTCGATAGGAGATACTTGGCTCCAGTATAAGATGTAACGACGACGCGCGGACTTGGGAACTTCCAAAAAGTACTGGAGAGCCTCGGGGTAGTTCACTACTCTCAAAGGGTCATATTCAATCAAACTGATCAGAGTATTCCTGGCAGCAGGCTCATGATGCAGATCGAGAAGATAGACTGCAAGGCCAGGATCAACGTTCCAAGCGTTGGATACGAGGTTACTAGTAACAACGAACTTGTTACTACCGCTCTTGGTAGTTCCCAACGGGTCGTACCACACCTGCATCCGATTGAGCTCCTCTTGCAGGAAAAAGCCTAATAAATCCGTGGCGGCGTCATGTCCGCTTAGGGGTCTAATGCGAGCAATTGCATCAGTCATCAGAGCAATGTCTTTGCGCTGCAAGATCAAGCTGCCCCCATACGGCCACACCGGAGGCCGCTTATACCAAGACAGTGCAGCCTCGATAATTAGCTTGCGCAACCCCAGAGCTCCGTTGGGTCGGTAACGTGAGTACTGGGGAAGTAGTTCTAGGCCAAGCTTGATGAGCTCGAGCCGGGCAGTGCGGGAAAGCGGGTGCAAACTACCATAGTGAACCAACCCGAACATGGCATCCGTAATAATACGGGCAAATATATCAAGATATGGCCCGTGTGTCAACACGGTAGAGTGGAAAAAGCTCTTGAGAAACTGAATAAGTGCCACATGTGGCTCGTACTGGTTCTCAACTTGACGTGCTTCGTGATCAAGCAACTTCTTGTTGGTCGGAGCATATTCCATCTGAGCATGAAGAGGATTTTTACTATCCAGGACACGACTGAACAAGCCAATCTTGCGGTAAATGGAGCGGCTCCAGTGATCGCTGACTGCCTGAAGGACAGTCATTCGTAGATCAGGGTTTTCATTTACTATCCACAGCCAGAACGAAATGCCAGTCTTCATCAGCTCACCAGAAAAGAAACGGAAAGGGATATGGATTGCGCTCTTCGTGACTTTCAACGCCAATGGCGTCGTATCGTTGACAAGAGAAGCAGAGTTTGCGTAGAGGCGGCGTAAATGGTTAGGCTCCAGACCCTCTGGCGTTGGATCGACAGACGTGGACAAAGCATCATACTCTTCAACGACGTCGCTAAGTTCAGCGCCGGTGAGCTTAGTGACACTGTTAGCACGATATTCAGCAAGTGAGAGATACTGAGATAAGAAACCCGACGCACCATCTGCTAGGCGCCCAGGCTGACTTCCCCTACTCAAGCCACGCTGGCTATCCCCAAGAATACTGTCAACGTCACGAATGGTGCCGCCCATTTCCAAAGCAAACGAGCGACCAATGGCCACACTGTCGAACGATTCAGAAGATAGGTTTTCCAGATCGTCCAGGTAGAAAGTAAGCAAGCACTTGATCTCCTCATTCATAAGAGGCAAAATCACGCTGGCCCATTTGCGAGCATTCGCTAGAAGATTTCGGAGCGCCAAGCGGCGGACTTCATAAGAGTCGCTCAGCTCAATAGTCACGCGCGACCGGGGAGCCGTGAAAATGGTTCGCGGCTCATATTCGTCCTCTTCTGCATCGACCACAGATTGCCACATCAGTGTAAGCAAATCCAGAAGAGCAAACAGAGAGATAGGAGATGCTAAAGCAGCCGGAACACGCATAACAAGTGTATCTGCCAGTCTCAAAGCAATTTCGCGAATGGCTCCCACACGGTGGCAGCTCAAGATAAGAAGTTCCTTCAACTGAGTAGCCACAGCAGAACTATCGAACCGAGAGTCGCCTGAATCTTTGGAATGAATGCAGCCAATGTACTCACTAATGCAGTCTGAAGCTACGTTTGAGAGATCGCGGAGGCCATTTCCAGTTCTAAAATCAGGGTCACCGAAGTAAAGAGCAATCTTAGATGCGACACCAGCTCGAGCACGGAAGTATTCAACAAGGACAGCTGCAGAAAGAAACATCAGTTTGACGAAAGTAACGCGGCCCAATTCGTGGTTATGAACGCCAAAAACGCTGGAAATGATTTTCTTCTGATTACCCACATTGGTGTTCGATGAACCACGAAGTAATACAGGGTTCAATTCAAGATCGCTCTCAACCTGATTGGCCGACGCCTCTGAAACCAAAGGCGGCGTAGAACGCGCAATAATCTCAAGATGCTGAGTTTGCTGATGCGTCCACTTAGAGTTGCGGCTATAGCCCAAGACCACAAGATTGAACCAGGCATCTCTGAATTTCGCAGTGAGAGACCAATCTTTAATTTCCAAAGGAGACTCAGATGTTTTTGGCAAAAGGGCTGCCAGGGGAGCAAACAAAGTGGTGACCTCTTTGGCAGCTGCCGTGATTTGAGAATCCGTACGGTGCTGTTGCTTGGACACGCCAGAGTCACCAGCATCAACCACAAGGGTGAGAAGGTGATCAAGGTAGGTGTAGTATACAGACATAGATCTCGTCAAACCCTTGGAGATATCGATACGCGCAGCTTCAACAGCTGCTAGTACTTGGTCCTTTCCCTTGATGCGAGCATCATTTTCGGCGGCAGCAATTTGCTGGGTAAGCGCATTGAACTCACGATCGGGAAGTTCAGGGGCAAGAGTCGAATAGGCCCTGAGAATCTCCCTGTCAACGATTTGGTTAACCGCACCATACTTCTGGCTAAGCACGGTGATAGCAAGGGCGTTAACTTGAGTGTCTTTGTAGGAGAGTACCATATTCACAAAAGCAGAAAGAATGCTTTCAGCAAACTTTCCAACGGCGTGGTCGATCGCTTGCAAGCCCTCTGTTTGAGATGCTCCTGGCGAAACAGCTTGCTCATACTGGCTCTTGCGCAGGAGATACTCATCAAGAGAGAGGGTGTTGGCCAAAGCGTATAGAGCAGATACAAGCCAAGACTGCGGCTTCCCACGAGTTCCCTTCACAAAAATTTGAGCAATGCCCTTAGCAGTGGTGGCACTTACCGCACCCAAATAGCCTGGAAGTGACTTGATAAGCGTGGCAATGCGATTTTCATCCGAATGAGTACAAACCATCGCAAGGCGCATCGGGTTGTAGATGGCATCGTCCTTGGTATCGACTTGATCGGCTTCAGCGGCAGCCAAGAAGAAGTCAAAGGCACGGGTCGAGTCGAACAAATCGTAAAAGACGGCAACTCCTAGCGCTTCAAAGTTATTCCAGATGCTCCGCACGTTAATTGGGATAAGCTGGGGTGAGACGCTGGCGGTGAACTGCTGGCTGCTCTCCAAAGTATCGATCGTCTGGCTGCTATACGCGGCAAGCTCCCGGATGACCTGTGGATGCTCGGCACCTGCAGTAGTTGGAGGGACACCATTGCGCAGGCTCGACTGGTCCGACACGGGCTGGGTCGCGACGGACTCGAGCAGCTTGTCCACGGCATTCCCCTTGGACGCCACAGCAGCGCGAGAAAGCGTGGAGACAAGCTGCGAGACAGCCAGGGTGAACTGGGCAGAACCGGGATAGGCTAGAGGGTCCTCGATAACGCGGGCGAACGCGGTCAGGGGCAGCGGCTGAGGAGCCCCGGGCTGGGCGTGCTGGATGGCCAGCTTTACAACACCCAAGCGCTGGTAAAGCTCTGACAAGAACGTCTCGCCCAGAAACTGACGGGCCCAGGCAAAAACAGCCATTCCAACCTCCAGGTTGAGCAGAGATCCGGCGGCGGCCACGCCCTCCAGAAAGCCGTACACAGAGAAAGCCCAGATAACGACGCGGTCTTCCTTTGCATCGTCCCAAAGCTGCGTTGCGCGCTGCAGGTAGTTGCGGAAAGTCGCCAGAGGAGCATTGAGCTGGGTGAGAGCTTTGGCAACCTGGTAGGTGGCCACGTACCAAGGAGACGGCAGCATGGATCGAATGGTCGGCGAGGGCAGAATGTCCTGGTCCAGGGACTCGACCAGATACGAGCCGAGCTGCTGAACAAGCAGTGAAGCAACCTCCGGGTCACGGACGTCGCCGGCCGACTGGGCCAATACAATGAGCACCTCAAACTCCTTGGGATACATGGGCAGCTTGCCGGCGGACTGCGACTCGCGCGAACTCAGGACATTGGCCAGGCGCTCCAGGCCACCAGACGGGCTGGTCGCCTCGAGACAACCAATGCGCTCGAGCGCGCTGAGGCGCACAGACGTTTGGGAGCGGTTGATGCCCCAGAAATCCATGATCGACTAGTATAAAGGACAGACAGGGCTGAGCTTGCCCGGCCCGGAGAGCTGCATGACCTGGTACCGAGGGTAAGGGTAGTGCGGGGTGCAGCTTGCCGCTCCGCAAGCGGCGGCCCCCGCTCTACCTCCGAGAGCGAGCAGAGGGCATGAGGCCAGGAACTCTAGCTGGCTAGGCGTGCCTGCCGGCCCGGCTAGCCTGCCCGTCGCCTGTCGTTGGTGCATGCAACCCACATCCCCTAAGGACTTCATCGTCCATCCTAAATCTGTGGCCGAAACCCGCGGTCTTTTAAATACATAACAAACATATACACAGCACTGCGTCTAGATTTAGTAGTAGTGCTCGATAAGCAGGTCCTGCTCGGGCGCCTCGTTGTTGAGGCCAAAAATGCTTTCAATGACATGGAGCTCCGGGGCCGTGGTGTCGTGGCCAACCACGCCGAACCAGTCGTTTACAACGAGGCCGCCGCCGACAACGGAGCTTCCGCGGTTGACCGTGCCAGCCACCAGGGGAATCTGCAGCAGCGACGAGAGCTCCTCCTGGTCCTGTACACTGGTCTGAGGGTGAACGAGCCCGCCGTTATTCGTGATAGTGGCATATGACCCGACAAGCACGTTGCCACCAACGGTCTGGCGGAACACCTCGACGCCTAGAATGTCGGCGATCAGCTCCTCGGTTTCCCGCTCAATATCGGGGTGCACGAGGGCTACGTAGTCGTTGCAGCAGACCACGTTGCCCAAAGCGCTCAGGCGCTCCTCAACGCGCTGTATCTTGACGCTGTCGGGCAGCGTGTTGCGCAGGTGCTGGAGCTCCTGGTCGGAGGTCTGAAGTGGAACCAGCAGCCCTCTCCGGTTGCCTGCTGTCATCCGCCCGACGATCCGGTTGCCGCCAATGGTCGTCTGGCAGAGCGGAATGACCGAACCGAGGCGGCTTTCGAAGGCAGAGTAGAAGTTCTGCGAGCCGCCGACCGTGATCAGCCCATAAGCATTCGTGAGTTTGGCAAATACGCCCACTTCACTTGAATTTTCAAATTGAGCCCGGATGGACATGGGATGAGTATGGGTCTGCTCCGTGAAAAGTATTCCGGATGATCCAGCGCTTAGTGAGCCCGAGTCCAGGGCGGGAGGAGTGGCATGCGCCAAGTATGGGGCACTAGCCATGGGACCCTGCCCAGCATCGCCAAAGTCATTCACCTGTGCAGCAACCAGAGCCATACCTTTTTTTTTTTTTTCTCTCGAGCTGTTTTGATGACGCCGAGAGTCTCGGGATTTGAAACAGCCTCGAGCTGAGTATGAAGTCCTCGGTTCTCTGGCCGGCCATTTTTATACGGCTCCACAGCAATACCAGACGCAGTCACCACCAAACTTGGGCCATGCCTAGTGACTGCAGTAGCCAAACGTGCCCAGACTTTGCTGCCCCCACCCAAAGGGCGGTCACGGGGGAAGTCAGTCGGCATTGGAAGTACGCTCTGGCAACCTAACCCATCATTGGTCTCTCGCATTCGGCGATAAATTACAATGCAGATGCAGTAACAATTACCCCGCGGGGGCGTACCATCGTGGTTGGGGGGTGCTCCGCTAGGACTTTAGGTATCTTTGACTCCAGTAAGTCGATGCGACTGCCTTCAGGACAGGCATACAGCAGTAGCCCGCCGGCTTGACGGTAATCCAGGTTAGACTATAGATTATCCCAATAAGACTCAAAGTCAATCTCAGCGTTGAGGGTGGCAGTAGGAAAAGCAGGTTTCAGTTTGGACTCGACGCGGGGCCCAAAGTTACTCGCGTCGTTCCTTGGTTGCGATAGCGGAATAAGCACGAATCGGCTGGTTCCCCGGGGTAGGAGACAAGAGAGCCGAGTCGCTCGCGTGCGATCGTGTGTCCTCAAGCACATCATCGTCGCTACCGTCAATGAAGTGCGGAGCACCTAGACCGACGGTGGGTTCCTGATACTCTCCTTCACGAGCCCTGCTGCTGCGCTCTACAGATCGACCATCCCTAGCGCTCTGCGTCCGTGAGTGGCAGGCGCAGGAAGCGATCAGTCGCACTACCCAAAAACGAGACAACATGACGTCACGGCGCGATATGATCCGCTTAGATCGCAAAAAGCTTTCCTCAACAGAATGCGGCCGCCCCAATTTTGATCGCCCACCGCTCATATCCGACTGCGAATGCAGTGACGCACATCCTGTGGAAACCAGAAACAGCGTCCTACAGAGCGCCGTCGTGGTGCACGTATGGTAGCATATCGCGCGCATCGGTCTGTCCCAATCATACGCATGCCCAGCGCAGCACTCGTATGGACAGAAGTGAATTGGGGGCGGGGTACATTTTTATTTGCACTTGAAGTATTGTCTCTCGTGGCATTTTTATCTGATCCTACCGTTGCCGCAGAGCAATGCTCGTCCTGTTCACTGGCGAATTCTTGGTATATGGGTATCACGTGAGAACGACCTGCATCCTGTGCTTCTGCGTGTCCCGTGCCGCATAGAGTAGTCTATAACAGCTGCAGTCGCGAGTGGCACTTCAGGTTGTATCTCAGCAAAGTGTTGGCCGCTGCCAAAAGAGGCCGCGAGCTGGATAAGCAGAGCTTCGTTGAAATTCATAACCGGCAATTTTCGACTGGCTTGCCCGATTAGGGTTGTTTTGCTGCTCTCGGCCCACCACCTGGGGCGGACCGGTCCATCCAAGGATCTTTCGATCTTTCCATCATGTAGCATCTCGGCCCGATGTGAAACATTACACGTTTCACCGGCATGCTGCCGCAAGTTTCGTCACTTGGTAAATATGATGTTGTTGTACCTTCCGTGTAAAACATTCTCTAGACTTTTCCTCTTAATTTTTCAGCCTGTACGTAGTATTTTTTTGCTGAGAGTGCCTAGTTCGATGCCGAAATCAGTGGCTCTTATTGATATAAGACCACAGCATGCGGGTAGGGGAACTGCAAGCCTCCGGTGGGATGCTTCCAGCAGTCTGTGATCCTGAGAGCAGTACGGGGTATGTTTCTTTACCTCAAACGCGGATAAGTTACCTGAGTCTCAACGGCCCTTTGATCTGAAACTGTGTCAAGTCAGATCAACCTTTGGCCCATGTCTAAGGTGCAACCGCGCAAGGGCCGGTGTCCGCGTGGACTTCACATGCCAGCAGCAGCCGATGCGTGTTTTGATTCACGCTGGAAGCACTCCAGGCCCCAGCCCTAGCCCTTAGCGAATCAATGCAGGCCGCCTATTTATACGGGCGCGCGTATAGGAAGACTGTGCTGCATCCCCATCCTCAAGCTAACTTAGAAAGGCGCGATTTGTTGGCATTGCGTATGCACGGGGAAAAGCCTGCTCTGTCCGCTTGACTCCAATCATTGTATTATAATCTCGCGTCGTGTTACCATGGCATGGAACACGTGCGGGTTCGAGGAAGAGTTGCCAGGAATAGGCTTTCCCCATCTTGCGCGATACCGGCAGTACAGTTATCTGCGGCAAATAATTCGGCGCCTGCCGGCCGATAAGATATTTGCCGATTTTCGTGGTGTAACTGTATACCAGACTGACTTCCAGTCCCTGGACGCTAACGGCTGGCTGACCGACACAGTCATCAGCTTTGTCTACGAATATCTTGACGACTTAATACGGCTAAAGAGAGTTTCACAGCGAATTCGGCTCATAAAGCCCGCTGTTGCACATTTAATTCAGCATGGCCACCTGGAGGACATTGAAGACATCGTGAGGAGCTTTTGGCAAAGCAACTTCATATTCCTGCCTATCAACGAAACGCCAGGTGAACCCAACCCCAATGAAGGACAGCACTGGGCTCTTTTCGTGATTAGTACCAGGCTAAAGAGAGCTTTTTATTTCAATAGCGTTGAGGCCGCGGACGAAACATTGGCTCGCAACTTTGTGGGCCGCCTGAACATTCTTCTCACGGAACCACTAGTGTACTCCCGCTTGGCGGCACCCACCCAGAGCAATATTTCTGATTGTGGCGTGATAGTCTGCGCCATCAGTGCGCTACTTGTCCGCCGCTTGCTTAGGGCCACGCCAGGCAAGCGAATGAGCCTCGGACTCGGTGGAACCCACTTCATAGTCGGTGCCGGAAGAACCATCATCCAGACGCTACTGCTGGGCCTGTATCAAGAGAGTACACGTCCACCGCTGCCCAATGCGGACGCCCTGATGGTGTTGGTTCAACAAGGTCCCGACGCTAGGCAGACGGCACCCACGCCAAAGAGTGCTGGCTTCTACCAAAGCTATCGCTCGCAAACGCAACGAGCATCATCATCTAGTAGCGTGGATCTGAATTTTCCTGATTGGCTAGAGATATCATCCTCAGCAAACTCTGGAACGCACGAAGGTGGATCTTACTTGCCTGAGGACCCTCCGGCTCAGCCTCTCCCCACTGTCCCGAACAAGCCTGCCCCAACAGGCGCCAATCCTACAAAGACCAAAATACTTGAACTAGGTGAGGTGTTCAAAGGAGTCAAAACTTCCGAATCAAATGCGCCGGGAACAGCTTCAACTCCAGGGCAGTCCTCGCAAGCTGCACTGCGCGCGCAGTTGCCATTAGCGCGGGGCCCTTCTTCCACTGTTCCGAATGATTCCTCTGCGGAGCATGCTCCGCATGGTGAGGATGGTCCTGCCATCTCGCCGCGCCGCTCAAGCGTGCGCGGGGCGGCTAGAGCGCGGACCTCGTATGATCAGGACATAACGACCTCATTGAGAGAGCACGAGGTACAGCAGCAAAGTCTTAGACAAGCTACTATCGAGCAAGAGCGAGCTAGAGAATATAGGAGTGTCAACTCATCTCCCAGTTCTTCATATCCTACGAGTGGGCGGCAGCGGCGACCTGGTCAGCAGAGCTCGTCCTCTGCACGCACCAGGAGAGGAAACCGGGCCGGCCCGGGGCAAAATTTGTACACAATCCCTGAAAGTGATAGCGACCTTCGTGTTGTTCGACAACAAGCCTTCACACCTGCGGAAATGCAGGCTGCGGAGCTATCCAAGGTTGCCCGCGCAGAGGGACACCCTGAAGAGCCGCCCACACCACCCGAGAAGACAGAGGAAGACCGTAGGAAATTTCGATCTCATAGAGGTAGAAAGAAGCACAAGATGGCTGCTCGTGAGAGACGCACGGTCAGCGCACCGGCCAATCCCTCCCCTCCTTCTCCACCTAAGAACAAGTCACCAGCAACTCTGTCTCGACTAGACACCGTTCGAAATGTGACTGCCCGCGAGGAATCGCGCCGTTCGGGTTCTTGCTCTCGTTGTAGGAAATGTATTTGATCCGAAATGCATTCCTCGTGATGACCTTCCCCTCTGCATTGAACTTCTCATCTCTTTGAGCACTGCATATCGCATATTGCATATCTAAGTCGCATATCAGATCGCATACACGCACAGCATATCATATCGCATATATACACCGCATATCATAGTACAGCTAATTTAATAGCCTTAGTTCGTCGCTACACCATCTATTTGTCTACTTTACACGGAGCCAAAGCTACCAATCGATATTGAACACAGGCTCGCATTGTTAAACACGCGAATTTGCGATAGTAACAACCAAGATATCCTCAGCATCTGCAGCAGAAAGTTTGTCCATGACCTCGGCGATACTCTTCTTTTCCACCATGCTAGAAACGGCACACCACTCTTCGTCATCCAGCGGAGCAACCGTAGCAGCCCGCCTGCCGGGCGTGATTTTCAGCACGGTGGGCAACTGAGCACGCCTCACGTTGTAATTGCACAGCACATACTTTGCGGCAGCGATAACGCCCTGGATGCGGCTCACGAGTTTTGATGCAACTTCGGCATTTGGATTCTTCTGCTTAGAGGAGATAAGGTGCGCACTTGTATCCAGCAGGGTGCCAATTGGCTTGAGACCGGCAGCCCGCATGGTCTCCCCACTCTCCACAAGATCAACGATAGCATCACCCACGCCGAGGGCCACAGCCGCCTCAACGCTTCCGCCAACATACTTGATGATCGTGTCAAGCTCGTCATTAGGGCCCTTACCTTCGAGCTCTCTGAAGTATTTTTCGGCAAGGTTTGTGAACGATGTGACGACAGTCTTACCCACCAGTTGCTTTGGATCAGTAAACGAGCCATTGTCAGGAACTTGGACCTGCAGCTTGCAGCGGCCGAAATTTAAATCGCAGACATCGTTGACCTCAACTCCACTTTCTTGAACTTGGTCAATACCAGTGATTCCAAGTGTACATCTGCCTTCGCCGACAAAGGTGGGGATGTCTGCGGCAGGAAGAAACACCAGGGCTACGGGCAAGTTGGTGGAGATCGCGATGTCGAGTCTGTGCGAGCGGCGGAACTGGATGTCAGCGCCTAATAACACTTCGGCACATTTTTCTGCAAGCCGGCCCTTTTTGGGTACAGCAAAAAGCAATTTATCATCTAGGTGCGAGACCAGTTCCATTTTTTGGTCCCCAAAGGTTCAAAAGCTTAGAGTCGATGAATACGTGAAGATCAATGTGACTAATTTAAAGCATGTGCTTCGAAAGGGCTGGCAGGTTTCCAGATGCGTCCTTACGCTGCTGGGACCCAGTCTTCAGACTAAACGCAGCTTGGCAGCTGCAAGGCGCCCGCAGGCACGTGCATGCCGGCAGGGTTGTGATTTGTCAGCGCAATGTTCACGTTACGTGATGAGGATGGCGGTTGAGCCCTAGCTGTCTGTGACTGCGTTTTTGCACCCGTGACCCACTCTACCCACTCGGGGATCACCAGTACCTCCAACACAACTATATTCACCATGGACGCTAAAGCTCCTGTCAAGCTCGCCAAGGTTACCAAGGTTCTCGGCCGCACGGGTTCGCGCGGTGGTGTCACACAGGTCCGCGTCGAGTTTATCGACGACGAGTCCCGCAGCATTGTCCGCAACGTCAAGGGCCCTGTTCGCGAGGACGACATCCTTTGCCTGATGGAGTCCGAGCGTGAGGCCCGCCGCTTCCGCTAAGTGCTCTCCACTTGCTGTCAAATACTGCCTAATAAAACCAGAAAACTTCCTGCATCTCTTATATATTGTAGGCTAGCCCTATTGAGCTTGTGTTCATTGCGACTTAGTAGTAGTTATAGTCCTGCTCCGAGAAATCCTCGTGGAGACCCTATACAATACGATTGGCATAGGAAAGCAATTCTTCTACCCCGCTAGAATATTGTTCTGTTAATTGTCTGTCCCTAGGCAATCGATTCGTGCTCTGATGCTAGCTAACGCGTCCACACTACAGAAACTCCTCATTAACTCATATAGATGATCGTTCGAAGCATTGCTAAAGGGCGCCGCCAACATGTGCGGGCCGTGTTACTGTGGCCACAAAATCTGCATATTCCTGCAGTTCTTCCACAGATATCATTAATTTGAAGTCTACCAGCATCAAGAACTGTAGCTCCAGGTGGTTCAACTCGTCACTTGGCAGACCTCCAACCTTGGCATACCGGGAGTTTTTGTAGAAAATATCACTGAAGAACTTTGATGCCACTGTCACCCCAGCAATAATTAGTCGATGTATATTGTAGCTGTCCAAGAGGAAAAGGCCAGGTGTACGGCCCCCATCAGGTTCCTTGGTCTCCTCCGCCAATTTCCGAGTTGCCGCCGTTATTCTGTCAAAATAGACCAGCAAAGCAATAAACACCTCGTTTGTTGTTGGACAGTACTTCAAAATACGCGACAAGTAAGCCTGCAGACTGATAGCCGGTATGTTAGAGCTGTGAAAGCTCAAGAGCGTTTGTCGCAGTAGCTCTCCGTGCTCGCTCAGGACCTCCGGGGTCTGCAACGGCACATTTCGAGTCTCAGGGTCGTAGAGCGAGTCGTTTCTTTCCAGGATGCTCTGTAAGACCATAGACATGGCGTCTAGTAGGTCGTTCACAGGGTATTCTGCAATTTTAACATGTACACGCTCACGCTGCGGGAAATCAGAATAAATAGTGGAAGTGCGTGGCTCTCTAGGCTGCTTATCGGGCAGATACGAGTCCGGATGTGTTTCGGGGATAGTAGAAGAATCCCTAAAGCTGGCCGACGGCGGCGGAGTTGCGGCTACCGGGGACGAGGGGATCTCGGCTCTCGGCGAATATCCTGAGCTGGCCGACATGGCAATAGATTCTGCATCGGCAAGTTGACGCCTAGAGATCGCGCGAGGGTCTGTGCCACGTAGGTTCCGCTCGGCGTTCTCCTGCTCTGTCTCTGCCCGGGTTCGCGTCGATACCATGGTTCGCGACACGTCCGTAGTAGTATAGGACCGACTCGGCACAAAAATGGGCGCTCCCGAAGTCATTGAGCCCACAGAGCTAGCCGAATATGGGTCCAAAGATGGGCTGCTCGCATGGGACGGAATGGCCGATGACGATCGTGAGGCGCCAAAGGAAAGGGCGCTGTCAGTGCCAAGCTGACTCTGTCCCACAGATTGTGAGAGAGCCGATGGCTGATGGGCCTCGCTGCTTTCGTCAACCATACCCTTCTGCACGGAGCCACGGCGGGAGCCGCTGTCGGCTGTCGGCCGTGCGTAGGGCGACAGTTCACTGGGGCGCCTGCGCCCGCCAGAGTTATGTTGGGCTAGCATCGATGATAGCAGAGAGCGGCGAGAGCCCTGGGGTTGGCTCTGGCCAACAGTTTGATTCTGGAAGTCCGGTGTGCTTGCAGAGTCGGCCATACCAGATCCATGGAACGAGCCACTGCCTGACGGCGGCGGCGGTGGCGGGACCTGGTCGGCCGAGGGCCCTATTGAATTGTGCCGCGGTCTCCACGGTACTGGGCCGCCCTGAGAGCCATATTGCGCACCAAATTGCGAGCCGTACTGCGAGCCGACGGAGGCACCGTGATGCGTGCCGTACTGCGAGCCGAATTGTAAACCGAACTGCGACCCCCAGCGTGTCCCGAACTGTGCACTGTGCTGCGAGCCCGCAGCACCCGTTCCTTGGCCCAATGTGGCGCTGCCGTAGTGCCTGGACCGCTCCGTGGACGAGACACTCGGCACACTCCACGACGGAGCGGACTGGTGCGAGCCGATAGGCTGGTAGCCCTGGACAAACGAGCCCGAGCGCGCGCTGGTGCCTGCTGCCGGCCACGGCGGGTTTGCTGTGGGCGTGTGCGCCGAGTGGGCCGAACCGGCCGAGTGGTACGAGGAAGATACCACGGACGGCTCGTAGGCGGTCGGAGTGTACTGGGACGCGGCGAACGAGCCGAAGAGCGACGCGCTCGTGCTTGAGTCCACCTGCTGCTGCAAGGACGGCGTTGTAGACGCCTGTGGAATGCCCACAGGGCCCGAAGGCGCCCAGGACGACGGCCCCGGCCCGGCGTGCGTCGCGCTGGCGGTAGGGCTCGCGGCCGCGCTGAAGGGCCCCGCCCCGCCGCCAACGTTGGTGCCCTCGATGACGGTAGCGTTTTCGACGTCTATCATATCATCATCGAAATCATTGCTGCTCGCCATGGTAGACCTGGGGCCGGCCGAAGTCTGGCCAGGTCAAGAGGGTGGTCCAAGCCGTCAAGTGGTGGCTTACTGTCCGTGCAGCCACGGGACGGGTGAGGCACGGAGGGGCCCCTGCATGCAAGCACATGGTGCATGTCTGGGGAGGCCACGCAAGGCTGGGCCCTCCTGGGCGGCATGGGGTGGCAAGATAAAGGCGGTGGCATCTGTAAAGGCTCGGCAATTTGACGCCAGAAAGCTTTACCGCACACGCACTCTCTCTGGTGCACCCGTCAGATCGGCTTGCCTGCGCTAGTGCGCGGTGCGCGCGCTGCCGCCCGGATCGGCAGCTGTGCATCCTCTGCGGGCTTGAGCACCATCAGATCACGTATTTCCTCGCACGTGACAGTTTGAGCTCTCTCTGGCGCTGGAGTTATGCCAGGAGCCGCCGGCCCGTGGACGGATGTTTGAAGCTCGAGTTCGCGACATTGGAAACGCAGCCGCGGTGAATACAATTACAAATTCATGCTCAGTGCTCAATATGCTCCAAACTACTGTGACCCAAGTCAACCCGCCGCCTTTCGTCACCGGGGACCGCCAGCCGATCAATCCGGCCGTGCCCACGTATCCAGGCTAGTCAGCTGTGGGTGGGCAGCAGCGCTCAAAGTTCGAAGAGAGCTCCAACTCTGGCTTGGCTTAACTCGGCTCTTATCAACTCTGTCCTAACAACTGGTCATGTCCACGCGCGCCAAGCTAACATTTGCCACGGCAGTCACGAGCGCCCTTGTAATAGTGCCCTGGGTGCACTATATGCAAGACGAGCAGCGCGAGACGCTCAAACAGGGCCCCCTCAAGGATATAGAGCGTCGCAGGCTCAAGAAACTCACGGTGGAACAAAAAGATCGCGAGCTCGAGTATGAGGAGCAGAAGCGGCTCCGCGAGACATTGGCTGCAGAGCAAAAGGTTTCAGACGTTGGAACTCTCGGAAAACAGTAGCGAATGTGGGCTAGACTACAGCAAAGTTGTACATACTAAATTATTAACATTCGTACTAAGAATCCCCCTCACTCAAATCAATTTTTTTTTTTTTGCTATCTTTAGATGAAGGCTCCCTGAATGATTCTCCTACTGCAGTTCGCTGCCGCCGTTCGACATACAACAAGATGGCGGCACAAGGCAAGTTTCACCAGGGTAAGGGCAGCCATGGGCGAGTCAGGGTTCCGGCCCCACCCCGACATAGAAGCACATAGGGCTTTAGGGCTGGTCAAACACAGCTGGGCATCCCACTCCGCTCACGACCAAAAGCGTCAGGCGACTCGGAGACATATTCATACTGAACAATGGCTAACCGTGTGACGTACCGCCGCCGGAACCCGTACAACTCGCGGTCCAACCAGGTGAAGCTTGTTAAGACCCCCGGTGGCAAGCTCACCTTCCAGCACATCAAGAAGAAGGGAACCGCCCCCAAATGCCCCGAGTGTGGCTTCTTTGCCCTGCCCGGTGTCAAGGCCCTCCGCCCTCGTGAATACGCTTCTGCTTCCCGCAGAGACAAGACTGTCCAGCGTGCCTACGGTGGCACGCTCTGTGCTGGATGCGTCAAGGACCGGATCACCCGTGCTTTCCTCATTGAGGAGCAGAAGATTGTCAAGCGTGTTGTGAAGGAGAAGCTTGCCCAGCAGGCCACCGCTGACAAGAAGTCTGCCAAGAAGTCCAAGAAATAAGCTTTTTTAATGGTTGGCGCTTCTTCCGCGACAAAAAACATATAGTATATATGCAGTGCATCTTTCTGTTTCCATCATCTTCTGTGTTATTCAGTGCTCTGGGTTTAGAGCTCATTGTGTACTACATAAACTAACGTATTGACAACATTGCAAAACTGCCTTCGTGTTGAAGGAAGTTTATTGTTTACTTCTAGATTTACTTCTAGATTTACTTCCTATGTTTCTCTATATTTTCTTTATATTTTGAGCAACGGAGAGCATGGTCCTTGCTGTGTCCTGTTGCCCACTGGCAGGAAACTATGTGTGTTGATTGACTCTCCCAAGTGATGGGAAGAGACTGGTCCAACGATGGAGTCAAAACCCGAATCGCAACCCATAGCACTTAGAGTGCCTATAACTTTACAAAAAAGTATTCAGGGTTGTATTATCCCGAAATCCAAGTGCATTCAGTTTCAACTTGTCTAAAATCTCCTTTATCAATGTCTGGTCAAAGCCATCGCTTCAGTAAGGCGTCCCTGAGCGCTCAGGGCGGCAACCATACCAAGCTTCAAAAAACCCTACCCATTTGAACTGGGCCCAAATCCCTTGGAACATTGCTGGGGCCGCGACCGTCAGTAATTCGCGCTCTTGTTAGCAGGCCAAGTGCTGGAGCAATTCTGCAGGTGCTGCAGATTGAATCATGCAGGGATATGCATGGCGGCTTGCCAAGTTGCAAAGGATGTAATTAAGCGGAAAATTGATCACAAAGGGGCGGCTGCGGACACCTTGTGAACGAATTTACTCAATTAGACGTAAATTCTGGCTCGCAGGACAAAAAACGGGTCTACCCCTCTCTGGAGCACCCTCGATCTCGCCAGCACTCTCCGGAACCTTCGACCATCACGTGCTCTAATCTGGGGTACAACTATATATGCGAAGACTGGATCGCCAACTAGTCTCCACCCAGTGTTTTAGTGATCCCGTCTACAAACAATTGAATCATGTCTTCTGAAACATCGGCAGATCCCAGTTTGACCGATCGCGCGAACAAAATTATACAGGATGCGTTCAAAATTGCTCAGGATAACGGCAACCAATTCGTCGTGCCCGTTCACTTTTTGGCAGCTTTGACGCCCAATGAGCCTGATGGCAGCCCAAGTTATTTGAATGTTATCGCCAGCCAGGCTCGCTATGAATTCCCCAATTTGGAGCGGGCCATAAATGCCCAGCTGGTCCGTTTGCCCCGACAGAACCCCCCGCCCCAGGTGGAAATTGGCCCGGCGGGTGCGCAGATTTTGACAAAAGCGCAAAAGATTTCCAAGTCACAAAAAGATTCTTTTATTGGCCAGGACCACATTGTTCTTGCACTGCTTGATGACTCCTCTGTGCAATCGTTGCTGAAATCTGCGCAGATCGAGCCAGAAGCTCTCAAGAACGCCGTTGCTGCCGTTCGCGGCCAGCGCCGCATTGACTCGCGTACAGCAGACTCATCTCAGCAATTCGAATTCCTGAGCAAATATGCGATTGATATGACCCAGAAAGCCCGGGAGGGCAAAATCGATCCCGTTATCGGTCGTGAGGAGGAAATTCGGCGCTGTATACGAGTTCTTGCTCGTCGTACCAAGTCTAACCCATGCCTTATTGGTGATCCTGGTGTCGGAAAAACTTCTATCGTTGAGGGAGTTGCACAGAGAATCATCGACAATGATGTGCCCAATGTCTTGATGGGCACCCGCCTGTTTGCCCTTGATCTCGGTGCCCTCAAAGCTGGTGCCAAGTTCCAGGGCGAGTTTGAGGAGCGCGTCAAGGGCGTTCTCAAGGACATTGAAGAGTCTAAGGAGATGATAATCCTCTTCATTGATGAGATTCACATGCTTATGGGTGACGGAAAGAGTGACGTTGCCAACCTTCTAAAGCCCATGCTGGCGCGTGGCGAACTTCACTGCATTGGTGCGACCACGGTGGAGGAATACCGCAAATACGTGGAGAAAGATGGTGCCTTTGAGCGTCGTTTCCAGAAAATTGATGTCCCTGAGCCTACCATTCCGCAAACTATCGCCATCCTTCGTGGCCTCCAGTCAAGATACGAGCTACATCATGGCGTCCGTATTCTGGACAGTGCCCTGGTTTCTGCTGCTACTTTGGCGTCGCGCTATCTCACGTACCGCAAAATGCCCGACTCTGCGGTTGATTTGATTGATGAGACAGCGGCGAGCGTAGCCGTAGCTCGTGATTCGAAGCCTGAAGAGCTTGACAATTTGGAGCGTGAACTACATCTGGTTGAAGTCGAGATCGAGGCTCTTGAGCGTGACAAGCAGGCTGATTCTTCGGTTCAGGAGCGGCTTGAAATTGCCCGAAAGAGAGCTCAGAGCATCGAGGAGGAACTGGCTCCTATCCGGGCTCGCTTTGCCGAAGAGCGGAAGGGTCTCGATGAACTGAATGAATACAAAAAGAAGCTGGATGACCTTGAGACCAAGGCGTTGGATGCCGAACGCCGTCGTGATAATGCAACTGCGGCGGATTTGAACTACTTTGCTATTCCGGACGTCAAGCGCAAGATCGAGGACCTTGAGGAACAGGTCAAGAATCGCGAGGGTACCATGCTCGAGGACATTGTGGATTCGGACAAGGTTGCAGAGACTGCTGCACGCCTTACTGGTATCCCTGTGTCCAAGTTGAGTACAGCAGAGAACGTCAAGCTTGTTCAGATGGAGAAAGTTTTAGGCAAGCAGGTCGTTGGGCAACCAGCGGCTGTGAAGGCAGTTTCCAATGCCATTCGTCTGAGCAGGTCTGGGTTGTCAAACCCTCAGCAGCCATCGAGCTTCCTATTTTTGGGCCTCAGCGGATCGGGCAAAACTGAACTGGCCAAAAAGCTAGCTCAGTTCCTGTTCAACGATGACAAGGCGATGATTCGTATTGATTGCTCCGAACTGAGTGACAAATGGTCGACGTCTAAGCTCATCGGTGCCGCCCCTGGCTACGTTGGGTATGAAGAGGGCGGTATTTTGACTACTCAGCTTGCTCGCCATCCGTACTCTGTTGTCCTATTGGACGAGGTTGAGAAGGCTGCACCCGAGGTTCTAACTGTGCTCCTGCAGGTGCTCGATGATGGCCGCGTCAGGGCGAGTAGTGGCAAGGTGGTGAATGCTGCCAATGCTATCTTCATTATGACGTCCAACTTGGGAGCCGAGTACATCCAGCAGACGCCTGGAACTGATATTGACCCTCTGACCCGCGAGCATGTGATGTCTGCTGTCAAGGCACACTTCAGGCCTGAATTCTTGAATCGGATTTCTGCTATCATCATCTTTAACCGACTCTCGAGAAATGCAATTGGAAAGATTGTCGATATAAGATTGAAGGAGATCGAGAAGCGGTTCCAAAAGAACAACAGGTCACTTAAGCTCGACCTTTCACCCATGGCAAAGGAATGGCTATCAGAGCATGGATACGACAAGGATCTCGGTGCTCGCCCTTTGAACCGGCTTATCCAGGCGGAGATTCTGAACCGCTTGGCTATCATGTTGCTTAGGTCACAAGTTCTTGACAAGGAGACGGTGCACGTTGATGTCAATGGCAAAGATGATGGGCTTGAGGTTCTGCCCAACCACGAGAGCAATATCCCCAACCTTGACGACGATGACGATGTGGACATGGACGAGGATCCCGAGGATGAGGCTGACGACCTCTACAACTGAGTGACATCTCTCACCGTTCCGCATACACACACACACACACACACACACACACATAAACGCTAACGTACAAAACTACAGAACATAGGCTAGCTCCGTAGAAATAATGCTTTTCAAAACATTGATTGTTCCATTTAATAAATAGTAGAAGGGTGGCAGCCAAGACGCAGCATTACTGTAGAGTGCTGTAGTAATTCTTGAAAGTGTTGTCGAGATCAAACAGGCACTGCCGTGCTTGCTCGTCGGAGAGCTCTTCGTCAATTCTCATGCGATTGAGCGTGATTAGCCACTCTATTAACTTGCCGCGGCCCTCAAAATCGGCCGTTGTTACCTTGTTGAGTCCCGTCACCAATTCGGAGAACAGTGGGTGGAGTTGGTCTTTGGCGCGGAAGTTGAGCTTGAGCCCGTCCATTGCAGTGATAAACAGAGACGTGACCTCGGCCACCGCGCGAGCCGACACGGCCGGAGGCTGCGGGGTCGATTGGCTGGTGCCGCCGAACTGCGGTGTGCCGCCGCGCTGATCCGCGGCTGTTGGCGTGCCCAGCTCAATGTCTGCCGGAACGCCGACCTTAATCCGCTGCACACCGTTGGCCGCCTCGAGCCGGTACTTGGAGACAAATGCGTCGATGTTGTTAAAGTCTGCTTCGAGTTGCCGGTTTTTCAACAGCGTGGTGTACTGCCCGAGCAGGCGAGAACATGCAGCTGTGTACTCCTGCTGAGGGACCGAGTCGCGAATGTAAGCCCTTTCTAGCTGATCAATGGCAACAATCAGCGAGTAGAGCTCTGCCAGCGACTCGTACTGCTCGCGGTCCCGCTCATTTTGGTACAGTTTAACCTGGGACATGAGCCTTGTTGAGACAGAGGGGTGCTTAGTCGGGCAGGGCTGCTTAGTCGGGCAGGGCTGTCATGCCTGGCTGGACCAGGCATGCCGACAGACCAGGTAGTGCCCACAGGTAGCATAGCGGAGCGGCATTGCTCGCGGAATTGATACAACGCTGCCTCGGACGATTCTTTTATCTGCTATGATATAATGAAACTGTCTAGTTTCAATGAGTTCTTGCTATTATTGAGAGGGTATTTAGATAGAGCCACAGCCAATGAGGGCATACATGAGTGCGCGGCATAAAAAGAGCCGGGGGATGTTGCAGAGCTTAAATGAACATTAGCACGGCCGACAACAGACCTGCAAGGATCGGGAGGCCCTCCACGCCCACGACGCCTGCATCGTTCTTCTTTTTGGAGGAAGTAGCCGATGCGGAGCCAGAGCTGCCGGAGGACGCCGCCGCCGACGACGAGGACGACGAGGACGTCGTAGAGTCGCTGGCGCCGCTCGCGCTGCTGCTGTCGTTTCCGCTGTTGCTCTTGGCGGGCACGTTGATCTGCCAGTTCACACCGGCGCGGCCCAGATCCGCCTTACCGTCTTGCTTGTTGCCGTCCTTGTCCGACACGGAGTACTTGGCCTCAACGCTGGAAATGTCGACAAGCTTGCCGATGTTCTGGTTACCACCGCCGTTCTCCAGGGCGTCCTTATCGGGACAGTCGGGCAGAGTTGTAGTAAAGTTCACCTTAGTGCCTTCCGCAAGGTCCGCATTGCAAGCCGGCGGCTTGGTTTGCAAGTTCGACGGCTGGGTCTCGTTCTTGAGCTGGATCTTGCTGTATTGGTCTTTCAAATTGTTGAAGTCCTCACGGTATTGGATTGAACCGTCGTCCTTGATATCCACCAGACCGTAGTTGTTGTCTTCGTTCGAGTACTCGTAAATCACACCACCAGCCAGAGTATCGTACAGACCGTCATCACCGTCCTTGTACACGCCGCCAGTCACCTCATCGAACGTACGTGGCTGGTTCTTATTGCAGCCGTATTCCGAGAAGAAGATGGGGATGCTCGAGTTTTGGAAAGTGGACTTGAGTTGGGCATAGCCGGACGACTGCCAGTCAGACGAGCCGGAGCACCATTCATACGAGTTGATACCGTAAAAATCCGAGCGCGATTTGTCGTCGTCGCCGCACTGCAGGTATTCCCACATAGCCACACGCAGCTGGAGGTCATCTGCGGCAGAGTAGCCCACTGGAATAGTGCGGTTGGCATGCTTATCAATATACTCCTTGATATCACGCGTCAGCGCTCGGATATACACGGGGGCAGACTCGGCCGAGGGGCCATCGTTGACGACCTCATTACCGGAGAAAAAGCCAAGCGTGTTGGGGTAGAGCTTGAACGCGTCAACCAGGCCAAACACGTTGTTCAGCAGGTCCTTGTTGTAGCTGTCGCCAGTGTTGGTGCGATGCAAGGACTGGTAGGGGTTGTTCAGGTCCAATAGTACGTATATTCCGGCGGCGTTGAAAATCGACATACATTCATCGTGGTTGAGCCACGGCGACACGCTATACACGCGAATGGTGTTGGCGCCCAGCTGCTGGAGCACGTAGGCATCGCGGAGGCACTTCTGGCCATCCGACAGAACGTCCGACTCGCCGTTCACCTGGAATGACGACGAGCCGCCAGGCTGGTAGTCGACGCCGACGATTTTGAACTCCGTACCGGGCTTGGTGTAGTCCTCGTTACCGGTGTACAGCTTGTTCCCGTGGGAAATGATGGGCAGCAGCGCGTTGGCCGTGCCGGCGAGGAGAAGCGTAAGCAACATAGCGCCACAGAAAGTCAAGAGAGCGGGTGGGGGAGCTTAACGAACGACTGGACCTGAGCTATGTGGTAGTCCTGAAATTACAAGGATCGGCGCGCGGGGCTCAAATGAGGGTATGGTCTGGGTCTGCGGGCCGCTGGCGTTGCCCGAGCCTCTGGCACGCATAACCCGTACCCTCGCGAGTTACGGGCCGGAAATCCGGGGTGGGTGGGTCATAAGGCTTGGCAGCATCGGGAGCGCCCGCGCGCGTGTGGAACGCGTCAGCACGCCGCGTTGCTCGCTAAGCTGGCTGGGGCCGTTGTAAGTTAGGCGAGGCTACGGCCGCGACAAATGAGCATAGAACGAGTATCTATCGGCGGTCGCCTCGGTACGCTAAAGTACCGAGGGCCCGTGGCGGGCCGACCCCTCGAAATGTGCGGCATCGAGTGGGATGATCCGGAGCTTGGCTCCAATAGCGGCGAGCTTGACGGCACGAGCTATTTTGTCTGTAGAGTCCCCGGTGCGGGCTCATTCATGGACGCCGCCGAACTAGCTGCCTCGAGAGCGATCCCCGTTTCCATCGAGCAGGCCATTAATGAGCGGTATATTGCTGACTATGACTTTGCCGAAATCAGACTGCCCGGAAACAAAGTAGCACAGCCGGTGGGTCTCGACAAGTTTCACCAGCGGCAGAAAAACCTGAGAAACCTCCGCATTGTGTCTGTGGCTGACAGCTTTGTTGATTCGTTCAAGTGGACACGCGATCCCGATCTGCTGGAGAACGTTTGGCGTCTCGATGCGTCCCGGAACTTGTTTGACAGATTCGATGCCCTGGCCGACTTTATGCAGCCTCTCAGCATCGAATCGCTTGATCTCGTCGGTAACCGGTTCGGCGATTTTACCGGCAAGCCGACCCTCTCGGTCGCCGAGCTGAATCTATCGCGGACGCTGCTAACCCTCGCCGAGCTTACTGCCGTGGCTAGGCTGTATCCGAGCGTCACAACCGTGGTCCTGGCCGCCAATATGCTGAGCGAATTTCCTGCGTTGGACGCTATGCCGTGGTCCCTCGACTGGATTGATCTCCCTCATAATAGAATCACCACGGTCAAGGGCTTGGTGCTGCCCAAGACTGTGGGGCTTGCCCACAATCGTATAGCGTCGATCGACTATTTGATTCGGTGCGACGCACTTGACCTGTCGTATCAATCTTCAGGCGAGCTCAGCTGGTCTAGCATCGACCACCTGGATTGTAGAGAGCTGACGCTACTCGATCAGAATGCCGTTGCAAGACGGGCCATGATAATTGCTCGCATTGCACGGCTTGTTAAGCTAGACGGCACAGCTATCACTGAGTCGGAGAGACGAGACGCGGAGATCTACACCCTCTCACTCATCGCGAAGGGTGAGCATCCTCGCCCCGCAAGCACCCGCTGGAGTGAGCTCGTAGCGCAGTATGGCGAGCCTAAAGCGCCGCAGACAGCCAACACCATCAGCTCCAAGCTGCTGGAGCTGTATGTGGACGATGAACCCGTCAAGGTGATTAAGACGGCTACCTTTCAAAGACTGGCTCTCATGGTTGCCCGCAAGCGGGATATAGGCTCTCACACAGTCCACTTTGAATTCGAGGGCAGGCCCATCCTGGATTCTGAGATAGTCGGCGAGTTGTTGACTGGAGGCGATCATCTCTGCACTTCCCGATAGTCATATGTCCCACAGATCCATTCTTTAGCATCGTTTTCCTGCATATATGTATATATATATTCCTAATTCACGTGTACATTAAACCTCCGGGCCAAGATTCCATATGCCATCTCCCAAAAACATGATCACCGTTACGCCGATGCCCTTGTTAATCTTAACGATGTCACTCGTAGACATTTCGAGTTTTCCGATGGCAAGCGCATGCTCTTTGCCTTGTGCATAAATAACGACCAACTGCCCCTTTTCGTATGCTTCGGGGATCTCTGCTCCCGGGGATGTCAGGCCCGGGCACATGATGTTGGCTCCGCCGAGAACAAACTTGATAGCTCCGCGGTCCACCCTCACCCAAGGGAATGTCTCCATGGGTAGCTTGTGAATGAGGCGAAGAGAGGGCACGAGCTCATCGTCATAATGTTGGACAAAGACTAGATCGCTGTCGGCAGCATAGAGACTGATCCTGTCTTGGGCCTTGACTTGGGTCAGCTGCGACTTTTTTGGGATCACTTCATCGATAGGCTCCCCCACGTTAGGGAACTGTGAGATCAGTTTGGCCCTGAGTGCACGCTGAGCCGACGATTTGATATTTGACCGCGAATTAATATCCTCGCGGGTAAATTTCTTGAACATAACTCGCCGGTCTGAGCAAATGCACGAGAAAGGCTTACTCTTAGGCTTACTCTTATACCCAGGTGAGAATTAGTCTGGCTGACGATGACTGGGGCCGGGGCTGACTGGGGCTGAGCAGGAGGGAAGGAGTCTCAGAGGGCCAGTGGGCGCGGAACAGCGAATGCTAGAGGGAGCCGCTGAAATCAAAAGCGGTTATTGACCAGTATAATCGACTTGGGCATAGAGAAAAAGCGCAAGATAAGTTGAAATGGAAATATCTGAGCAAGAAAACAGAGCTAGATCTCTTATATTCAGTGAGTTAATGGACGCGAAGATTCCTGATGGGGATGACACCATGCTAAATGCAGAGAGTCAATTTCATCATACTAGCAGAGGATCAATATGTTTTTCGCTGATGTCCTAGCAGATTAAAGGAGGCTTGGTGCAATGAATATCTGAGTCGCGCTGCCGAATCAATGCCCGAGGGACGTGCTTTTTGTTGTTCACAGTGGGAATGCGTTTGTGCCACCTAAGCTCTTGTAAAACATCAGAATCATGATAGCGGGTAACTGGTTCAAGCCCACGCTGCACTGCAAGAAGTGAGGAGTCTCTCCTACAGTATGTACGGCCTCCGCAGAGAGCTGGGTCCACAGCTGGCGCAAAATCGGTCGAGTGCCGCGGCTCGGGCACCGCACGATTCGCAAGCGCAGAATGGATGCTTGCAGAATCAACACCGGAACCATCTAATGACTGGGACGAATCAGACTGTGTTAAATACTGCTTGTAGATTTCGTATGTTAGAGCAAGCTCCTCGTCAGCCTCATCTTGCGATATTCCTCCCTCTAGCTCGCCTGCGTCTTCGAAACTCGCTTCTGTATGTGGCTCTCCAAGTGAGGTCCCAAATTGCTGCGGAGGTGGCGCCATAAATCTAACTTCCTTTGGAGGTGGTGATCTGCACCTGACTGACGCTGAAGTCATAGTGTGGTATCCTGGCTCGGGACTAACTCCTGTCAGGGTGCTCTCCTCGCTGTCACTATCGAGCAAGCCGCAGCCAGGGCAGGCAAGCCCCGACAGGGTGGCAGAGCCCTTGGAGGAGTCCCGT